>JAQIXS010006699.1:0-10268 GCA_034700785.1 Rossiulus vilnensis | reverse complement strand
CACTGTCTAGACCGCAAAATCCTAACCCGTTTCGGCAGCCGAACGCGTTCAGAAATTTCGGTCTGAACGGGGTATAATGCGCATGCACTGATGCAAATTTTAGACAATTTTCAAGCCTGAAAAAGCGGAGGAAAGAGTGCTGAGCGGATGTGTTCGTATACACGGCTAACAAAGATCATTACGACGATAAGATAAAAAAGATTGTGGGCGAAGATATTTCCATAGGAACAATAAATGTAAACTTCCGCAATAAATTGCACATGATGGCAAACAAAAACAAGTTTATGCTGGAAGGGCGACACATGCACGCGCACACACGCATAGGCGTGAATTACCGGCCAAGCTTTTTTGCATATTAAAGTACCATAAAGCGCTGATAATAGTTCAACCGGAAGTGCCCAGGTGGCCATTATATTTCACCTGCGATCACTTTCCGGATTATGTTACTAAAAAAAACTCGGCATAAGCACAACTTCGTTGATAGTGCAGCTCATTTCAAAGTTTACATTAACACGTGCATGCCAAGTGTAGGTGGCGTCACCGTATATGTGGAAATCGTGTAAAACCTAGAGCGGTCGTTTCAGAACTGGCACTTTATTTTTCAATTCAGTTTTTTTTTTTTTTGAAAACACAACACGATGGTCTGACATACAAGTATCATGGCCCATTTCTGTGGTCGAGTTTTAAACTGATTTTTTAAAAGAAAATCTGGCCTTAAAAACTTGGAAAAGTCAAGCACAAAACAAATGTGTTGAAAAACACAAAAAATGCAAAAATACATGCTCCTAGCATTGCACATTTGTGTTCAATTTCAATGAAATGCGGTAAAATAACTTAAAGTAATTAAAAGAGTCGAAATAAAGCTACAGAATATGTAAAAAAATCGCTCAAATACATGTATGCAAAAATGTGTGAATTTCGGAAGCCACGCAACAATGGAAGCAATTTCCAGGAATCTTACAGAAAGGAGTTGGGAGATCGAGGTATCTTGGAGCAAAGAGTAGTTAAGTCCAAAAATCCCTCCCAGAATTAATCCCATCTTAGTCCATCATCTTTAAATTTCTTCGATCCAGAAAGATCATGAGAAGGAGCGCCGCTGTGCAGTATGTTATCATCACATAGCATTTCCGCAAATGCTCGAATTTGTCGACATGTTCAGGAAGTGAGTGTGAAGTCTTACTAACGCCCCCTACCTTAACTGACCAATACAATGGTGGAGAGGGGGCTAGGAAATGCATCGGGAATCATTACAGAGTGCGAGAGGTTAGCAGGGTGGTTGGTGTCGGCGCTTCTCCTCCGGAGCAGTTCCCGATTTAGACGCGGTCGTTCACCTCGTCCTGGTCCACCCAAGAAATTCGCAACCGAGTTTCCGCAAACGCGTGCACACGGTGCGAACTATATTAAAATGGCGCAAACAGGTTAGCGTTGGGCCCCATTTTAGCGCCGCATCTGATCGCGAAACAAACACGAAAATCTGAGAGACGGGCGCCAACTTCCGGTTCCGGAAAAAAACGCGAATCGAATGAGCGACTTCCGGGCTTTTGTGTCGTTTCCGTCGCACGACAGATTCAAAAAAACGAACCCTGTTTAAAGACGACAAACGACACATTAACCGTACGCGATGGATTCACGTTTAACTTAACGAAATTATATCTTGAGTTGCGTTAAAACGAACCAATTTTAATGGCATTGTATGACAAGATAAAGATGTTTAATTCGACACGTACACAGTACTGTACTTAAAGAAGAACAGCGCGCCATCTTTCAATGCCTGCAAATTCAAACAATATACAATATCCACGTAAAACAAAAATACTACAGTTTATAGCCCATCATAAATTACTCTTTTTTTGGCGATTAAGTGTGAATACCGCTGTGTATTAAATCGATTTCACGCTTTCGTGATAAATGACCACTGAGCAGCGTACCGCTTCAATGCTGTTAAAGAAACTGTCTAGTAAACCTTTTTATGGAGTTAATTATAACGTCAATGCACGATACATTTTGAATTAATTATATATTTGTATTAGCTAAACGCATAAATTTAAATTCCTCTACAAATAATAGTTAGTAAAATAAGGTTCCCTGTATACACAGTAAAATAAAAAGAAACTTAGAAATATCACACAAGGCAAAACATAATTACAAAATTATTACTTTGGACAGCAGTGTAAAGAAATTAACTTCTGAAATTTAGACTAAATTAGCCATTTTAACTCCATACACAGAATTGAACTTCTAATAACTAAATATCGTGCATGTGTAAGTTTGAGAGGTGAGAACGATAGAAACCATCGAGAGTAATCACAGATGTTCATGATCAGGAGGGTTGAGATTTGAGAGAAATTACTTCTCAGAAACATCTGTTGTATAAGTGCTGATAATCCCCAAGATGCGCAAAAGACGTAAACGTGCTAGAGTTATATAAATAAATGTAAAGCCTATCAACAGAGAAGAATGTTACACCAAAGTATATTTCTTGCAAACTTCCGATGCAATTTAATTATGTCAAATTGAAAATTTACGTCTAATTTACAATTATGCTTAGCCATCCAATCATGCCCTTCCTTTTAACTGAGAACACTCAGCTGGTGACCCCGAGAGATACTAATATATCTGTCCATTGGTAACCTGGCACTATCAGTGGTTGACAGGAATCTCTGATAGCACTTTCAGTACCGTGTCCACTTACAAGTTTCGGCTCTCGAGTGCATACAATCGCAATCACCTCTCACATGGACACCCAACTCATGGCATTTCAACGTCTAATGACATGCAAAAAACAACAAGGATTATCACGGACGGATCCGACAAAGCGACCGCGTTGGTTTCGCTCACGTCTACTCCGGATACACGTTACACAAAGCGGAAACACGTGCCTTCGTAACATTGCGAAAGAGCATATCCAAAACGCACGATTCCCGCATGCAATTGCAACATTTTGATTTTCGGTCACACAAATTTAGTGCGGCAGCACGGGAATATAAGCGGCTTAATATTCTAGACAGGCTCACAAATAGGTGGGCGCGAAACAGAATTTTAAAAAAGAGAAAGGAAAAACACTTGGGCGAAATAATAATGAGCAATTAGAAGAGGCGAAGGCGATTGTATTTTGTTAGTTAAACGGTGGGAACCGTCAATTGCATGCGGATGAGGCGCAAAAGCACAACCGTGTCCGTCGGGCGGCAGCCCATCGTGACGCGTGATCCATCGTTTAATTAAAGCCACCGAAGAATGCTCATGCAAATAAAAACTGAAAACGTGGAGAAGAATCGCCAGGCCTTCCTCGATTGAAAACGCTGGCGAATTTCCCATCGCCTAAGTGGAAAACGTGAAGCGGCATTAATTATGAGGAAGTCATTAATTTTTGCCCACTTTATGTAAACCGAAACGCTTCGCCACAAATGCAGGAAATCGGAGAAGCGAAAACCTGCGAGTAGGCGCTGAACGTGACTCGTTTTGATATGGAAACGATAACACCAGCATTTGGACGGGTTTATCAAAAACTGACATTCGCTCCGATTAACGAGCTGTCAATTCGAAAGCGAGCTGATAAAAAATTCAGAAAATTCACAACAAACGCGGGCAGCGCCTCGACCTGAACGCTCTCAACCTATAGGTTAATCCGTCATTGGTCGACCCCGCAGTTTCGCAAAACTCTACCACCGCTAGGGTCTTATATAAAGAACGTTAATCAATAAGTCAAATTTTTTACCTCTTTCTCCCCTCTAGCCCATTATCGTCTGAATTAGACAAATCCCATCCCCTTTATTTGCAAAAGGCGTTAATGTATTTGGGTAAAATGTCGTAATGCTCCTATAACAAGTATCATCCATCTATACCCATTCTAGATAACTATTTCAAACTAAAATATTGTCATACGCAACACGACATCAAAATTTAATACAAATAATTTATATGTTATTAGACCTTTGGTACTCTAAACATTACAAGTACACTGTAAACACACAACCAGACATTGCGTGTCTTAAAGACGATTATGAACTTGATCAAGAATGTATACGCAATACAGTATTGAATAAATGATGATCGGAAAAATTCGAAAATCGTGTGACGTTACCATAGAGCAACCTAACCTGGTTGCCCTATCCATCCTGATCATCCTATAATCATTAGTTTCCTTTCAGAAATGTGCTAACAAATGAATTTGGTTAGTGATCGCATTATAAAACACGTTGGTTAAAATCATTGAGGAGAAAACCTACAGCACGCTGACGTGATTTATGGTGTACTTAAAATAATAAGAGGATTTGAACGGAAGACATAATAGTTCAATTGTTTTATATGCGGAAATAAGCGTCGAAAACCACTGAAAGACTCATCTAAAATTATCAAAGTACATAAAAACCCCAACTACGGGAGCGAAATTATCAATCTTCATCTGAGATAATCTACTCGGGCGAAACTCGTATATTTCCATCTGAAAATGTGTAACGCCTACATTAACATCTTGGTATATCGACCACAAGGAGTTCATACATTAATGTAGAATTTCACGAACATCAATAGTTAGCGTGTACTTCCTATTTCATATATAGAGCATCTGGTGAATTAAAATAAAAGATGGGGATTGACCCAAGGATCAATTGCCCCTCCCCCTATCTAAAAACCACCAGAACTTCTTTTAACTTTTAACAATGTGTAGGCCCCCACAATGGTGGGAGGGAAAGAGCGTTGCTCCTGAAGTCAGAATAAGCTGACACCCGCCACGGGGGCTAAAATTGGGGATATTTGTGGATCTGCAATTTGAAAGCTTCTCACGTACGCTGCGTGTCGTTTTTCATGCCATACCGGTAGTGAGACAATGCCAACAGCCTGATTATGTAATTCGCAAAAAAATATTCTACATTGTGCCACCCTGGCTTTGTTAAATCGTAGATTCGTAATTTGTTGCCATTTCAGAATACTACACAAATTCAAATAACTCAAAATACTTAGTTTCATCATTTATCAAAGCCGGGGAGAAATGTATGATCAGCACGTCAACCATTTTAATCGCGGAGTTAACGAAATGCTTTGAACATTACATTTGTTGCGCTACTTGAAATGGCAATCATTCCTAGTATTTCTAAAGCAATATTCTGGATTCGATAAGTGATTTATGAGTAGGCAAACACCGAAAGGCCATTGATTGCAAGCTACAGATGTTCCTTTTCAAAAACCGAGTCCTCAAACTCGAAAAAACGTATGAATCATACCAAAACGCTTCCATTCGAGGTTAATGACGTCACGGAGATAATGACTAATTTCCCACTAGATTACCGCGGACATTATGTGTTTCCACGCATCGAGGTTCTCTCACGACTGTATTCGTGACGCACAGCAAACAAAACGAGGACGAGCTTAAAACACCGAAATTACGGCTTTATTAAATAACTAAATCTACCTTAATAACACCCTACGACGGCACAGTGTTACTTAGTTAACACGCAGTGTACCAAACATGGGATTTATTGAAAGGCCGAAATTTAATCATCATACCACTTACTGCATTCAAAAGCAATGGTTTTGCCAACAGTTTTGATATACATGTATGCCTGTATAATGACGGTAGGTGGCACCACGAGAAATACGGCATTCGCCATTACATTTTATGACTAAGACAATACTAGTATACCGATCAAATTTTTTACGGATGAGCCGGAAGCAAGCCCACCATGCTTAAATATTACTCGCACATTTTTTGCTTACACACTAATTATAATTGCTCAATTTATTTTTTTCAATGCAGAATTGGTCGTCCACTAAGGTTTCATCTTTGGTTTACAATTTCAAAATGCCCCGTTTATTTATACAAAAAGTTAGACATTTGAAAAATAAACGTTACGCGACCTCCGAAAACGGGTTTTTTCCCTGCAAGACAACCGCCTTCGAATTTTTTCGGCGGTTTTTTCAAATTTCTTCCTTTTTTATTTTTTATAAATAAAGGGGGCCTTCTTGAAAATCGTGTACACCTGACTTCAAAGGCTTCAATGATATTTCGTTGATTTTAATGGGACTTCAAAGACTTCAGGCTAACATTCGATTCAATGATTTCAATGGGACTTCGCTGACTTCAAAGACTTCAGCAGAACTTCAACCAGCATGCACATCTGATTTCAGAAGATGTTAGCCTCTCGTTTAAAAGTGTTCAATCAATAGTCCATCGGTGATTAAAGTTCCGTTTATTCTTTTCACTCTACACCGTGTTCGTCAAGCTGTTCGTAACTAATTTATCTAACACAAGTCTCCGACTTGACTGCGTAACAGCTACGATGGACTGTTTTCCCGCTAAAATGTTCACCCAAATTACTGTGAAATGCGACCCCACACCACACAAAAAACCGCTCAAGGCGTCGCCACTAACGGCGTCAGGAGTCTTGATTTAGTTCGCTGATTAACACTCAACAGACAAACATTTCGATAAAACTTACATTTTTTAATGCAATGACCATGTTCCCGTTGCCCTCTCCGCGATATTCCCACTGGTCATTCTTTAGCGAGATGCTAACCGGACTGCTGACCCCTTCGGTCATTTTATGGTAATGGTCGCCGCTTTTTAAACGCCTTTAATGATGATGTTCAGTGAAAGCTGATGCCAGATGCGAGATGGAGAATTTTAGACGATTCTGCAAATGAATAAACAACTCATTTATTTTCAATGATTTCACTTAAGTTTAACGATCGGATCACTGTCACTTTTGATGAACATCAACAATGAATCATCCAAAGTGAAGATGTAAGTGAAACTTGTTTTCATCATAGATGACGCTCGACCTGACGCAATATGTCTTTAAAAACAATGACATGTGATGGTCTTGCCATTTGAAAGACATCTGACATTTCGCACGTAATTTCTTATAAAAATATCAAGAATTGAATGTTCTTTTATTCCGTTGTCACGAAAACCATTGAACATTCTGCTATTTCCAATGGCAACGCCTTCCATACTGTATTCTAAAATACCTTTTTGAGTAACAATCCATGTGCGAGCTTTATTTTCATCGATTATATCCAAAGTAGGATGGTTTAGGAAGTGATTTCATTCTTTAATTTCGATGTTCACTTTGGATGAATTAAAAGTGAAAAAACTTTTACACTTGCCACTTTGGAAGATGCTGGAGGATACATCCAAAGTGTAGGTGAAATTGAAAGTTGTTTTCATCTCAGTGTTGAATGAAGCTCATTCTGAATCATTAGGCTTATGCCTCTTAAAATCAATGGCATGTGATTTGAAAGACATTTTACATTTGGCATCTCGCGAGAATCAAACTACACGTATTTTCAAGACTTTGACCGCTGTCATGGCAACGGTCATCGCAATGCAATATGGGACGTTCTTTTTCTAACATATCGAATTTTATCGGAAGACGATTAGAACTTCTTTTTAGTAATTTGAATGGCATGGCTGATTCTGAATAATAGCAGCAGAACAATTAACTCGGTCTCACAAAGGTATTATTATCGGTCAACTTATACAGCGTATATATCAGTTGTGTACACTGCAATTAGACGTTGTCAATAATGGGTATCAAAATATTATAAAATGGCGACTACCTTTAATTAGCCTTAATTGCAACACGAATCTCACACCCAAATCCCATTCAATTTTTATTAATCTGGTTATCAAGGTATAACGGCTAATTCATGCAAATCTAGTTTTTAACGACCGGATGAACCATTATCAACTAAAACTGCATAATTACTGTCTGATTAAATATGGCTTAGTATTGGGAGGAAAAAGCAACGAAGTAGCAACGAATATCGTAAAAGTTAGTCGACTTCATTATTATTCGGATAAAAAGACGTAAATTATTTCATTTGTTTCGATGAGACTACGTGTACTTAGCGTTAAAAAAGATCATCTGCATACGATTAAATTAAAGGATAGCCTTAAGCTAGCAGAAATTCAATTTAGTAATGACGAAGGTGATCACCCGGATGTGGTTATAAACATTTAATGAATTGTGTATTTCTCACATCTACCAAATGGCATATTTTAATTTGCATATCGTAGAGTACTGAATTAAAAAAAAAGAATTCATGAAGAGGTTTTTAAATTTAAAGGTTACACATTCGAGAATAAGGGGTGTCCTAAAAGCCTCTTACAACATTTTACATAGTGTAAAGTGCAAAGATTACGTGTCGGACAGCCTCCACTGTATAAGATCGATAATCGATAGATAATAACGGCGTTTGTTATTATTTCAAGAATTGTTACATTTTGGAACCAAAGGCCACATACGAGGGATACAAAAAAAAATCGTAAGACAGATCGGAAGAGACAAAATTGAAATCACCCCTCACTTTTTTCCCTCACGCATTTCAAACCGAGTGCTTCAGAAAAGTGGGACATCCCCCCCCCCCCTTCCCTTTCCTTTAAATTGAATATATATAAGCAAGTTTAAATATGGCATAAGTGAAGAAATTGGCATCGAATAGGAAGACAATATCAAAGAATCCAATGGAACCAAGGAATGGTTGGTTCAATTGGTTACAGTTGGATTATTTGATATTCACTGTCTATTTATTGCCATCATCACTTTTGTCATATCTCCACATATATTCAATTTAAAGGCGGAGGGGGTTCTTACCTTTCTGATACAGGTATAATGTTTCTCCCAAAACCCTTCCAGTTATTAAGCTCACCTAAAATTATCTCACCCTTCCTTTTTAAACACTTTCTTAAATTAATTCGTCTTTCATTTTAAATGTATGCTGTGCTGTTAACTTTATATGAATTGCCTTCACCGTGTAAATTATTATGGACTCCAAAGTCTACGTGAACAATACTGATCAATATTTAATTTAAATCATGAAAACTCAACCCACTCCTATAGAAAAAGTACCAATAGTATTGCAATACAAAGGCAGGGGGATTGTCTTCAAGAAATGTTTGTTTCGACCAGCATGTTGCTGTAAATAGCGTTCGCTGATTGTTTCCACCAGGAGGCGCTCGCTGAGCTGCGGCGCTGCGCCGTGGGGAGCGCTTTTTCTGACTCTCACTCACTTTTATCATCATTATTATTGCGTTGCCGCTCCACTTGAGCGGGGCATTAATTTTTATGCGAAAGGCTGCCCTTACCCACCTATTGTTTTCGCGAGGGGGCCTTATCGCGCATTTGCATCGCCCGGACCGGAGCTCCATTGTGGGCCAAGTGAGAGGGGATAATAATGCGCCATTTTTTCCACTATGCAATTGGGGTCGATTAGTATTAAAGCGTGGGAAGCGAAGGGAGTGTGTGCGGGTCCATTGATTAAAGCGCGCGCGCACGTTCGGACCTTTGTGCAGGGCTTTCCCGCCCCCGGCTACAAAAAACCCGAGGGCAAAAGCGTCATCCAACAGCACGCCAACAAAATGGCTCCCAAACAGGACGCAAAACAATGGAGTAGAAACGCTGCTCGCACCACCCACCTCATTTTGCAGTCTACAGTATTTAGAAGGAAATGCCTACTTAAAAATAAGGAAAGCATCGGATCATTACAGTTCTTCCAGAACATTAATATTACCATTTTATATTCTAAATAGACATTAATATCCGACTCTTATCAGCACCATCGTCTATGAACCTCAATGAATACTTGGATAAACATGTTTGTTATGGTGAAGGATGCATTTCTGATGTGGTACAGCTATTGCAAAATAACCATATCATCAATAATCACGCAATGAGATACGCTAACAATAATTCAACATTTTTGAATTATAGAAGCATAAAGAATAAACATATTGCCACAACAATGAAACTAAACCCATGTAAACAATCCAGCATCACACCGGATACTTTGCGCTTAGTTTGTAAAGTCGGTTAATAAACTGGCATCCTTTTGTCAAAACTCGAATCCAACTCGAATGTAAATTCGAATCAAATAGGTGTTATTGCAAAGAAAATCCCATAGAAATGTATTTAATTAGAAAATAACAAGAAAAAGAAATCTGTGTAAAATAGGTCAACTTACATTGAAATATTAGGATATTATTATTATTAAGTTATATCTTTCTTAAAAAAACTAGTTCACTTTTAAACTGGCTTAATTTAAGATAGTCGATATTTATTACATACACATGCTCGCAGCCATTAAAGCAGTTTTTAAGTTTTAAAAGTCACCGATTTTATATTACCTAATCCTTGACTATCAACATTTTGGCAAGAAACGTCTTTTTTATACCGGAAACAAGTGATGACAAACACGTAGACTCTTTGGCTCATTAAGGTCGTTCGCGTGGCTCAGACTCCTTTCAATTATAAGCGTGTGCTCACTTACTA
>JAQIXS010006698.1:0-10270 GCA_034700785.1 Rossiulus vilnensis | reverse complement strand
TATAGGTGTTGTGTAGCGCCCCCTAAAGGGAGCGTCCGTCTTAAAGGACATGCTACAACTCAATCCAATCCAATCCAGTTCTGCGATTTAATTCCGATTGTTCAAAAATGTTGTTTTGGAAGGTTTTTTTATTTGACGGATAAATTCTGGGCAATTTATGGCGGACGTGGTGAAACCTCATCGGCGTGTCGACCTCCACGAGCTCGTGAAGACATCGAACACAAATGTTGTTTGTGTCGTTGGAAGGCAGCGTAAAATTACCAACATTTCGTGTTTTCTGGCCTCCACAGGTCTCATAATGATCCATGTATTGATCATGATTCCGTGGTATCTGTGCAAATTAAGCAGAAATTAAACGGAATTCAAATGGACCAATAGAATGCAAGAACCTGTTTTGCGATTAGTCTTTCCTGTCCCATGATTTGCCATCCATTGACAAATGACTGGGTTTCTTATTGCTGGAAGGCATATTCGATAAGTTGGACAGCTCTGATTGGTTCTGGCTCAGCACTCTTTGTTTTGAGCACGTTTTAGTTTATTATCTAAGGATACGGGAAATAAGTTGGATTCTAACAGTAGTTCCTCTGTGGTATGTTTACGAAACATTTTCGTGAAAAGATTTGAAACTCGGCTGCCACCGATTTGCAACCGTGATAAATTTGTAAAATTATACTCTGTACAACAATTTCATCAGCTGAAAAATGATATTCCGCAGTTTGCGAGTACTTAGAAATCTAGAAATTGTTGGAAATCGAATTCATTTTCTCATTTTTTAAAACATTCTCTGATTGAAATTCATTTAAAATATAATAGAGCTAGTCTTGAGAAAGTCTTGACTCAGTTTCTTAAAACTGATTTATTAATGTAGTTAGTTCAATTTTTTTTAAAATCGAATCAATTTTCTTATTTTTTTAAAATTCTCTGAACATTTGTTTAAATTTAGTTACAGACAATTGTTTAAATCGAATTAGTTTTCTAATTTTTTTGAATTCTCAGAAAATTTATTTTTATTTAATTACAATTAATTTTTAAAAAAATCGGATTCATTTTTTCTTTTCAAATTTGAAAATCGTATTCATTTCTTCACTTAGAAATCTATAAATACTCATTTTAATTTAGTTTATTTTCAATTTATTTAAAATTTTTAAAATCAATTCATTTATAAAATTCCTTTGACATTCGTTTTAACTAGTCACAAACATTTTGTTGAAAATCGAATTCATTTCTTCACTTAGAAATCTCCAAATACTCATTTTAATTTAGTTTATTTAAATTTTGAAAATCAATCCATTTTTTATAATTCCTTTGACATTCATTTTAACTTAGTCACAGATATTTTTTTCACTTGGAAATCTCTAAATACTCATTTCAATTTAGCTAAAAACAATATTTTTAATCAAATTCATGTCCTGTTTTTTTTTTCAATTCTCTAAATATTCATTTCATTTTATTGAGAAATGATATTCTTAAATCGAATTCATTCGCTCATTTGTCATGAATTCTCCGAATGGCCATCTGGATTTTGTTTAAGACATTGTTTTTCCATAAAAATCAAGCAAGGTTCCAGTAGAAAATGTTCTGTTAATGCATTAATTCAGCCAATATTGCATTACCGCAGGGTACGGGTCTTCAAGAGTGCCGAAAACATACTTGAAGTCACGTGCGTGGAGGCATCGTGCCAAGATCCATCATGCTTTATCACTTTTGATATAGCCATGGTTGATCCCTTGCTGCTAATTCCCGGAGGCCTGGTGAAGATTCTTGCAGAAAGGACTTCAGCCGACGGTCCAAGGACCTTCAGAGCTACGGTAGTCAATCTTTGACGAGTTTTTCAAGTCTGCATCGCTAAATCAGAAGCCAGAAATATGTTTACTTTCAGATCATCAAATTGGTGGACGGCATGGATATCATAGCCTACACCAAGGCTCTGAAGGCCCAGAACGACTACTTTGGAGGTCAGCTACAGGAGCAGTAGACAAGTTCAGAAAATGTAACGTTTTGGGGTATTTTTTTTTCGTGTTTAATAAACATTTTGGAAATTTTTTTAGTTATGAAGATGGTTTATTGGATATGTGAACTTGTGCAAATCTTATAGGGCAGTTTTTTTAAACCATGGTTGGAGTAGAATTTGTTTTAAAATTACCTGGAAAAAGAAAACTAGGAAAAAAAAGACAAAAATTGCACTTTGATTACATTTTTGCAAACAATTAAGTGCGGTATGCAACATTATTTTGCACCCAATTCTAAAACTACCGGCAAAAAATATTAAAAATCCAACGAACTGCCCTTCGATTGCATTTTTTGAAAAATGACAATAAAATCGTGGTAGTATGCCGTACGAAACCGCAATGCCCGTGCCAATCAAACTCGTGCCAAAAAGTGCAATGTGCTAAATTCATTCGCCTTTTCTGCTGCCAGAAACCGCACGGACAAATGAATTTAACGGAGGCAATGTTAAATGTACGAAACTCTTTATCTTAACGAACACTGACAACTACCGATTTACATAGATACCCGTAATGAATAAACAAACACACCCCTCGGGGTTTTCAGTCAGTTAAACAAACCTTGACTTGTTGAACAGTTTTCAAAATTCCCCTGACTCCCTCGGGTTTTCCAGTCAGTTAAAAAAACCCTGACTTGTTGGAAAATGGTCAAAATTCCCTCAAAACTTCCAGGCATCCCAGTTTCCGTTAAAACCCTGATTTTCTTGGCTTGACGGCATTCATCAGAGCTCAAAAACTCCTTAAGCGATGATACGAACATGAAAATGGTATTAATGGGATGAAAAGTACGCAATGTTATGACGCGCGTCAGGTACGACACCAATCAACTTCTGAAAACCAGATGAAGACCTCATCCTTGGAAAAAATGTTATAAGTTCAAAATGAGCACCGCAATGAGTGATTCCCCCGCATGACTCAGCTGAGTTCCGGCTCCGTGGTGTCCATGATCTCGGCGTTTGCAGCCTCCCCGATCTCCATCGAGACCACGGCCTTGGGGGCTGCGGGGCCGCACCTGGAGTACATGGTCTTCATACGCTCGTACTTCAAGAGTTCCTTGGGCGAGACGGACAAGCGTACGCGGTGGAACGCGTCCTCGAAGTGCTGCTTCTTGACCACGATGGGGCACGTCGGGCACACCTTGTCGATGTTCATGAATGCCGTCATGGCCAGCATCGAGGCCTCCTGGATCAGGGCGTGCAGATCAGCTCCCCTAAGAATTTTGGGAAAATCGCATTTTGTTAATAAGTCACTCTGGTAAATCAGGGATTGACCTATTTTTGCTCAGTTTGTCAAAAGGAAGTTCATAGATTTTAAATCTTTTAATTTTTTGATTAAAAGATTACAAATCAATCAACGGTTTTCAATTTATAGCCATTTTTGTTAGAAAGGGCTTAACAATTCTCTGTCATTTTGACCATAGAGGGTTTATTAATTTTGGGTCATTGGGATAAAGGGGTTTATCAATTTCCGGTTATTTTGTCAAAAGGTTTTGTTTTTTGCTACCTTTGTTAAAAACGTTTTATCAACTTTTGGTCATTTTTGTAAAAAGAAGTTTATCACTTTTGAGTGCTTTATTAAACGGGGGTTTGTCAATTCTCGATTGCTCTGCTAACAAAGCATATTTCAGTTTTCAGTCATTTTCAAAAAAAGGGGATTATCAATTTCTGGTTATTTTGTTCAAAGGGGGCGTATCCGTTTTTTATCAATTTTGTTTACAAAGGGTTTCTAGCTGGCCACTTTGTTGAAACAGGGTTTATCAATTTTTGGTAATTTTGCCAATGTTTTTTTAAAAAATTTTTTGGTCGTTTTGTTAAAAAATGTATGCAAATTTTTGGTCATTTTGTCAAAAGGAGGTATGCTAATATTTGGTCATTTTGTCAAAAGGAGGTATAATAATATTTGGTCAGTTTCTCAAAAGGAGGTATGCTAATATTTGGTCAGTTTGTCAATGTTTATTTTTTCGTTTTTTGGTCGTTTTATTGATGCATTTTTCATTTTTGGTCATTTTGTTGATGCATTTTAAATTTTTGGTCGTTTTATTCAAAATCTATCAATTTTTGGTCATTTTGTCAATGTTTTTTTTTTATAAAATTTGTGGTCGTTTTGTAAAGTGTATGCTAATTTTTGGTCATTTTGTCAAAAGGGGATATGCTAATGTTTGGTCATTTCGTTACAAAAAACATCAGTTTTTGGTCATTTTTTCAAAAGGGCGCATGCTAATCTTCAGCCATTCAGAAAGGGGTTCACAGCTTGCAATGGGAAGCAACTTCATTTCAACCGCAGACTGGCACTTACGTGAAGCCATTGCACATCGCGTCCTTGCCGATGTTCGACAGGGATACGTCCGAGCCGAGACAAGGCCGTGTTCCGTGCTGAAACAGAAAATGGCCCAAAATGAATCCGACAGCACCGGCGCATGCCCCACAGCTCAAAGTTGCGGCCCTTACTTTGGTCAATGTCTTCAGGATGTCGACTCTGTCGTCGGCCGAGGGCAGTCCCACCAGCAGGATCTTGTCCAGTCTGCCGGGCCGCATGACGGCGGGGTCGATGATGTCCGGGCGGTTGGTGGCCCCCAGCACGAACACGTTCCTCCGCTTTTCGACGCCGTCCATTTCCGTGAGGAGCTGATTGACCACGCGGGAGCTGGCATTTCCCTGCCGAAACACAACCACGTGGAATATGGCAGGGCTCGTTCTCAAATTTGTAAACATTTCCCTGATCTTCCCTGACTCTTCAGGTCTTCGACATCCTCGACGGTACCGTGGATTTTCACCGGCCGTTTCCACTCACCTCCATCGCTTCGGTCCTCTTCGGACACAACGCGTCCAGCTCGTCGAAGAAGATGACGCACGGTGCCGAATTGCGCGCCCGCTGAAAGACCTGCCGCACGGCCCTTTCGCTCTCGCCAACATACTGTGAATCAAACAATTAATGTTCCAAAAGTCTTTCAGCCTCATATTAGTGCTAGCATAATTCCAAATCAATGTAATTTCCGAAATCAATTCAACCTCATCCTAGCGCTGGCTGAATTTTCCAAAACTCTTCCAACCTCATCCTAGCGCTAGCATAATTATCCCAAATTCTATCAACCTCATCCTAGCGCTGGCGTAATTTTCCAAAATCCATTCAACCTCATCCTAGCGCTAGCATAATTTTCCATAATTCTATCAACCTCATCCTAGCGCTGGCGTAGTTTTCCAAAATTCTTTCAGCCTCAACATAGAGCTAGCTTAATTTTCCAAAATCCATTCAACCTCGTCCTAGCGCTAGAAAAAACATGCTCACCATGTTCAAGAGCTCCGGTCCTTTCACCGAAATGAAGTTGATTCCAGACTCATTCGAGATCGCCTGTAACGATTAAAATCCGATCAAGAGTGCAATCCACTAGACTTAGACATGATATTTGAAAAAACCAACCTTGGCCAAAAGGGTTTTCCCCCAGCCCGGAGGCCCGGCACAGCAAGATCCCGGCCGACGTGTTCAGGCCCAGGGCCTCGAACTGATCCGGGTACCGGATCGGTGCCATGATCGAGCGCTGGAGTTGCTCCCGCACTTCGTGCAGGGCTCCAACGTCGGCCCAGGTGACGTCGGGGACCGTCGCGAAGCCTTCCCTCATCGCCGACGGTTGAACCACCTTCAGGGCGTGCTAAAGCGGGTAGAAATAGGGAAAGGTTTGGCACACTTGAAATTGCAGGGTAGTGCTATATTTTACAAACTCATTTCACTGATAGGTTGAAATTTCCCTGACTTCAGCACGAAAACTTTGCAATTTTCCTGACTTTTGTTGTCAAATTAAAATTTTCCCAGACCCTTGCCTGAAAAATTTGGAATTTCCCTGACTTTGGCCGGAAAATTTTAAATTTACCCGCAATTTTGCATAATAATTTGAAATTTCTATAACGTTTCCATTAAAATGTGACATTTCCCTGACTTTTGCTTGAAAACTTCAAATTTTCTTGACTGCCGCCGGAATATTAGAATCTTCCCTGACCTTTGCATGTCAATTAAAAATTCCTACAACTGTTCCCGGAAATCATCTGACTTTTGAATGAAAATCTGGCATTTCTCCAACCTTTCTGTGAAAACTAGATTTATCCCTGACGTTCGCATGACAATTTGAAACATCCCTGATTTTTTCATGACAATTAGATACTTCCCTGACCTTTGCATGTCGGTTAAAAATTCCTACAACTTTTTCCTGAAACTATCCTGACTTTTGAATGAAAATGTGGCATTTCTCTAACCTTTCCGTGAAAACTTGATATTTTCCTGACTTTTGCATGAAAACATGAAATCATTTCTGAGTTTTGCATACAAACTTGACATCATTTCTGACTTTTGCATGAAAATGTAAAGTTCCTTCAACTTTTCCCTGAGTTTTGCATAAAAACTTGGAACTTTCCTGGCTATCCCATGAAAGTTTGAAACTGCCCTAACTTCAGCACGTAAGCTCGAAATTTCCCTGACTTTTCCAGAACGCTCACCTGGAAGTCGCTCATCTCGATGTACAAACTGTTCAGATGCTCTTCAGGTACGGGTTGGGCATTGCTCAGCCAGGACAGAACTAGAAACAGATTTTAGAGCTCCTAAACAGCAAACAAATACATGAAGAAAAAAAAACATTTCCACTAACACGCTGAGTAGCGCTGGACAGGGTCGAGATCACCGCCCGCGCTTTCAGGAACCGAGGTGGAAGGTGTCATCTCCGCACCCGGGAAGACCCCGAGTGGTGACGTCTTGCAGAACCGGTCGACCAGCCTGAAGAAACAAACCAAAACAAAAATACTGTTACGGATGCGAATGCGAGCAGAATGACGTCATTCTTCCGGGACGACGCAGACCTTTTGATGGCGCACATTGCGGCTTCTCTAGTGAGGGCCATCAAATCTGCTCCGACGTAACCCGGACTGTTCCTGGCGATGAAGGCAAGGTCGACCTCGGGCGCCAGGGGGGACTTCCGGCACAGCACTTTCAAAATCCTAAATTGTTACGGAAGACATTAGATGAAATACGAAAACCTCACGGATGTTACCGAAGAGCATCGGCAATTGTGATATACAGTCAACAAATAGAAGGATAAATTATCATCATATTCTTTTTAAATTCCATTCATTCATTTAGCACGTTTTCAAAATACTTCTAAAATCAAAATTCCCAACTATTTTCAGAAAAGTCTCGAACATTCATTGCAAATCATGCATTTTGGCACTTACAGGATAATTATGCAAATATAGGATGAATTATACATATTCTTTTAAAAATTCATTCACTGCTGCTGTGATTTTTAACGTGTTTTCAAAACAATTATAAAATCAAAATTCCCACAATTTTTCGAAAAAATGTCGAAAATGCATTACAAATTATGCATTTTTGCACTTAAAGGATAATTACACAAATACAGGATGAACAATTTCGAAAAATGAAATTATCAATCATGGATTGTGCCGTAGAACTTGAGAACTAGAACTGATTAAAATTATGCAGTAATTTATCAAATCTCAAAGAAACGTGGATTAAAATTACTGTTCATCACATAATTACTCGGAAAATTCCGCCTGCCCTGAACGGCATTTCCACCATCAATTTTTGTTATTGTTTTTTTGGAAAAAATGCCCTGTAAATGCGGATGCCGCTGCCATACAAGCATTTTTAAATTCAAGAGTGCAAATACAGACATCACCTGCAACAAAATTTCAAAAATTACCGCATAACTTGTGCAATTAGTCGAATATTACCTGATCCGGGCGGGCAGATCTGGGATGCCCAGGCTGATCTCCCGGTCAAAGCGCCCCGCTCGCCTCACGGCTGGATCCAGCGCATCGGGCCGGTTGGTCGCTCCAAGGACGAGGACTTGTTTAGATATGTCCATGGAATTAAGATCTAAACGAAACAATGTGTGGTATTATTTATTATTTAGAAAGTGCAGTAAAATTGCAGCGGTAACACTGACATTTTCATTATAATTTTTTAAAAAATACGTAAAATTAAAACAGTATTTTACGGGAAACGTTTCCCAAGTGTCGCGGATGCTAAGGAAATTGCAATGAAACTGCACGTTTCACTACGTAAAAACTGCAGAACGTGCGGTAATACTCAAATTCTCATTACATTTATAAAAGCCGTAAAATCACAGCGGTACTTTACGGTAAAAGGTTACGCGAGTAACAGCGTTTTATGAAAGCAAAATCAAGCTGCACATCGCACTGCATAAAAATCGCACTGCTTGTGCCAGAAATTTGGGTTATATTAACATTACCGTTATACTTTAAAAAACCCTTCAAATTATATCGGTAGGATATAAAAAAATGTATTAACACTACCGTTATAATTTTAAAAAAAACCTTCAAATTATATCAGCATTTTATGGAAAAAAGTTTTGCAACTGACGGCTGTTTACGAAAGTGCGATAGAGCTACTCCATTTACTGAATAAAAACATCAATAAAACTGCACAATTTACTGTAAAAAACGGCAAAATTTGTACCAGACATGTGTGGTACTAAAATTACAATCATAATTTAAGAAAAAAACTACAAAATTTAAACTGTAATTTATAGAAACTTTACAATTAATGGCTGTTAACGAAAGTGCAATAAAACTGCACATTTCACCGTATAAAACTGCACATTTCATTGTATAAAACTGCACCTTTTCATACATGGTAAAGGCAATAAAACAGCAATAAAACTATACATTTTACTGGATAAAAACAACAATAAAACTGGACATTTTACTGCATAAAAAAGCAATAAAAGAGCACATTTTACAGCATAAAAAAGCAATAAAAGTATACATTTTACTGCACAAAAACAGCAATAAAACTGTACACTTTACTGCACAAAAACCGCAATGAAAATGCACATTTCACTGCATCAAAACAGCAATAAAACTGCCAATTTTGCTGTACAGAAATAAAACTGCACATTCCACGATATAAAAACAGCAATAAACCCCAAAATTTGAGCCAGAAATGTGCGGCGACACTCAAACTTCCATTACAATTTCCAAAAAACCATACGTGTATTGCAGCGATTTACGGAACGAAAACTTAAAAAACATAATGCCCAAAACAAACTAGCTTCACCACATGTAAACTATCCAAAACGTGATTTTATGTCTACGATCTTAAAGATTGCAGACATAACTTCCCGTTTTGGCAAAGATTTTCGGAAGGAGTTCAACTTACCGTTAAGACTCAACAGCAACTGGGTAACGATTCTTCGTTCCATCTCGCGATGGACCGCGTCCCTCTTGGGGGCGATGGCGTCGATTTCGTCGATGAAGACGATGCAAGGCGCAGCGGTCGCGGCCTGCTCGAACAGGTTGCGGATCTTCTCCTCCGATTCTCCGGAGATTCCAGACACGATTTCGGTGGCAGCCAGTTTCAGGAAGGGCAGCTCGAGTTCCTGAGGAATTTAAGCAGTTCTCGAATTTTATTCCCAAGGTGATAATATCCCGGGTGTAAAAAGTTAAATATGGCCATATCTGGGGTTATATATGCCCTGCCCGAACATGTATGAGCCATATATAGCCATGTATAAGTCCGCATACTGACACTGCCACACATGAAATTTAGATAAAGCCGAATATGACTGCATTCATGGCCACATTAGAGAAGATCATGTGTGGTCAATTGTAGGTATATTTCCTTTTCTCCATTGTTGTATTTTAAAGGTAAGGATATGTTTAGATATGTACATGTATGATGTAAACATGTTCACATATATGGTCATCCCTAAGGATGTAAAAACATCCATTGACACAAGTGACCATATAGATAAATTTGTGGCTAACTTCTGATCTGACCATATGTGGAAAATTGTCATGTATCTCCACACATATCAACAGTATATGGACATTTATAGATATGATAAGACATATTTCAGATCTAACTCTATATAGCTAATGTTATGTATGTCCAAATGTTAACCCTTGCTGTAAAATGTCATATACATGCATGTCCAGATAGGACCATTTAGGGCCAATTTCTAATCTCGGCATACATGAAACACATAATAAATGTCCATATATCAACAGCTTATGCGCATTTACGGATATAAATGGACATATTTCCGATTAACCTCTGATAGGAAACGTCTTATGTCCAGACAGGTCCATATATTGCCAATTTCTGATCAAACCATATATGGATATTAATGGACATACAAGTCCATTTGTAGTCATTTTGCATTTATATATATATATACATACATATGTATATAAATGCAAAATTATACATGAAAAATATCATATATGGCCATATAT
>JAQIXS010006697.1:0-10271 GCA_034700785.1 Rossiulus vilnensis | reverse complement strand
GCTTTTGATCAGACCAATTGTTCCTGCAGGATGCCACCTCAAATATTTGCTTTTATACCAAATGAAATGGGCTGAAATTGAGGCGGCTATAAAAAGCGGGCCTCCAGCCATTAATTAGAGGAAGTAGCCGATGGGCCAACAGGAACCTCTTTTCACCCACAAAAACAACAACAATGAAATATTTCTGAGTGTAGTTTTTAGGGGTTCTCCTGTATTAGGAGAAACGGATTTTCACGTGACCTCCATTTTGTGTTAAGTTACTTTCCTAAAAAACGACTTATAACGGTAAATGCTTTCGGAATTAACTTTTAAAAGAATTTATTTGGGCGTGCATAAAGATGCGAATGTGACACTCGTTTTCTTATGAACTGGTGTACAATGCTGTAGAAATTCTTGTAATTGTTAAATAATTATGAATACAATAAAATGATTGCATTGACATTAAAAAAATATTTCTTAACTACGTTTTCTCCTGTTTTTTTTTTAAAGCGAGGAAGTTCTGCTGTTAATTTTATAAAATTTAGGTTCATCTATAATTTAAATTTTTAAGGTCTCTAAAAATGTGATTTGAGTACTGCTTCGATTTGATTGCATTAATGAATGGCTGTGCATTTGAAAAACGAATTCATTGTGTTTAATAATTGACTCGTACTGGTTAGTGCACTTATGTAAATACTTGCTGTTTATTTTTTACATTTTATAGACATTGAATAATTTTTAATTTTAAGTTCAAACCTGATGTGCCCCATGATTTCACCCCCCCCCCCCCATCCAAAAAAAAAGAAGAAAAAAATCACATTTTTACTTGAAATACTTATTATAATTGCTAAATTTATTTTCGTCTAGGTAGAATTTTTCGTCCCCTATGTTATTTTTTATAATACGAAAATGCTCTGTTTCTTTAAAAAAAATTAAACTTAAAAAATCCGTTATGCAACCTCTGATGGACATTTGGTGGGTTCTTTGAGAGGAAGATCTCTATTGTCAGTTTATTTAATTTTTTAAAATAATTAAATAGGACATTTTCAAATTATAAAAATAACTCAGACCCTGGTGGGCATCCTTTTATGCAAATCTTAAGTAGAAATAATAGATGTGATTTTTTCTTTTGTTATATGCCACTTCAGTGTACACGTATATGCAGTTCGTTGGTAGTAATTTAATTTCTTCAAAATCCCCAACATTTCCTATCAGCTGATTTGCCGAATTTACTAAAATGCTTATATGACGTGAAATGCCATTTTTGCAAACGTCATGACAAGTTCAGTGTAATTGCACAAGTACGGCAGTGTCTGTCGCCATCTTGTTGACGTCACGAACATTTCAATAGCAAACTTATTTTCAACATTAATGTTACGAAACGAGCTTATCAGGAGCATTAATATCAAAAAACCGTGTCTCGTTTGATAACCGGAACGTGTAGCGTTCTGCTTGTGAGTCACGATGAGATTTTCCTGGTACATAATTAAAGTTTAAAAAGGTACGTTTTTGAATGCATACAAATTGCTGTTACAATTGAATACATTTGCAAAGCTGTTCGTTTGTAAAAGTCATAGCTTACTTTTATTTGAGTTTTAAGAGTGGTCTCTAGAACTTAGGGTACATCAAACTGTACATGTGCATTAAGGTTATCTTGTTAAGCTCTCTTTGGTGCAACGACATCGGAAATTTAATTAACGCATGTTTGCACCCTAACAAGTAACCGGTGATATTTAATTAAATTGAGGCGAAATTAAATGGGCCTTTTCTTGCACCACCCATTGCAATGGTGGAGTTCTGGAAATAACTAATTAAAGCAATTAGGCTGCATATGCAAATGTCGTTAGCACTCGCAATAAATTGTAACTCAATTAAAGTGACTATTTAACTTATAGCTCAACTTTTCTCACAGTAATCACCAGTTTCAGTTTAATCACCGGTTGAAAGTTAACGACCAGTTAAAACTTGAGTTCAACTTTGGTTTCGAAGACTGTCTACGAAAACTGTATACACAAATAAAATTATCTCGGTGTTTACAGATCATTAAAGCTCTTAAAATGTCATCAGATTAGCACAAGGACAATTTATTCTGATGATTATAGTTCAATCACTGGACTGTGTTTGAAAATGCCCAGCAGTATTTCATGAAATAATGAAATTGAAAAAAAAATTATTCTTAAAAAAATCGGTAAATCGTATGAAATAATCAAAATGCCCTATACGCTTATCGACTTAAAATACTCGTTCTTTATTTTGCAAAAAAAAAAGTTTAAAATAATTATATTTTTAAAAATAAATAAAAATCCGTAAATTTTATGAATATGAAATGGGTTATACGTTTATTCACTTAAAATATTCGTTTTATTTCTAAAAAAAATAATAATTTAAAATCAGTATTTAAAAAATTAAAATTCCATACACATTGATTAAAAAATTAAAACCCAGTAAATTTTATGAAATAATGAAATGCCCAATACGTTTATCCACCTAAAACATTCGTTCTTATTTTTAAAATCATTAAAAAAATTAAAACGAGTCTTGTTCTTAAATGGATAACTTTAACACCATGTGCCGCAAATCACTAGAGTCCTTGGAAAGTCTTGATTTTACATTACCCTGCAGACACCCGTATTGGATCAGTTTTTGCTGTTAAATTAATAATTTATTGGGCCACATGCCGTAGTAGCGTACTAGAAATTTCGCTTTCTAAAATACTGTTTATTTTTCTAAATAAAAGATAAGAGCAGGTGGTCGTTTCCCAGGGAATTCCTCACATCGCAAAACCCAATTTCTTCCAATTGATCGAGCGGCACGCAAGCGGTGCAAGGGAGGTCGCTTTAATTAGTTAATTAGATTAGCGAAATTTCGCTACTACCAGCAGCTTATCTAGGCTGCAATTGATAGCCAGAAAAAATCTTATCGAAACATAAAGAAAGCCTTTGGAAAATTGGTTGGTTTTTTTTGTGTTGCACCAAACCGCTATGGGTGAAGTCCAGAAATTCCTCGCACGACCAAGACCAGTTTCATAATTTTCGCTAGCGAGTGACTAATTATTTATCACATTGACCTAGTTGTGCCCCTCGCAACCAGGCGCCAAATGCTGGTGCCCTTGAAGAGCTCTGTTTACTCTTTGTTTATTAAAAACATGGTCTCTGGGTGTCAGATGCCACATGGAGGCATCGAAACGTCACCTGGACGTAATAAATGGAGCTCGTCAGCTCCATATTTTCAGCAATTTCCAGAGGTAATTGCATTGGGGCTGACAGGAAGGCATATGGCTCCTCTGAGAATGGACCGGAAGTGATGACTGACGATGGACTGAAAGCCTTGGGTGGATTGCTGATGCCTAATTAAGAGCAACATGGTGCTCTACTGGCAGCTGTGAATTGCACATTCTTTACGACTTTTATATGGAAAATTTGGTTGCTGTCTCATTTTTCTAAGCAGAATCTGGCTTTTCAAATTTTTCCTTTGCAAGTTTTTTTAATTCTATTTTTCAAATGAAATTGGTTTTTTATTATTATTTGCAAAGTTTTTTCTCATCTGCGCTATGATAAATTTGATTTTTCCACTTTTTCCCATACAAAGTTTTGTTTTTCACATTTTTAACACTCAAAATTTTGGTTATCTCATTCTTTCTATGCAATATTTGGTTTTTGAATATAGTTTATCTTATGCTTTCCATGAAATATTTGTATTTTCAATTGCATCTTTTCTTGTGCATTTTCTTTCATATTACTCATATGCATAGACTGGTTTTTCAAAATTTTAGAAACAAAATGTGTTGTTTTCACACCTTTCCAAGGCAGTTTGTTTTTCAAAATTTCCCAGTGCATTTCCCCCTTTTTCTATGCAAAATTTGATTTTTAACATTTTCGCAAAGTTTGCTTTTTTTTGTCGTTTTTTCTATGCAATGATTAGGCTTCTTGTATTCCTAACCACGTTAACTTTTTCGTCTTTCACTCATGAAGAACAAAGTGGTTTTTTTATATTTTTAAATGCAAAACTAGGAATTAGTTTATTTTGTAACAAAAGCGAAGTTTACTTATTATCTACGTGCCAAACTGTTGATTTTTCCGAATGTAAAACTGGCGTTTTATATTCTTTAACACGATAAAGGAGGTTCTTTTGTTTTATTCTGATTATTCTTCGCTCCATAAATAGTCTGTATACACTGTATTACGCTATTGTTATCTCGAAGATTTAACAAGTTTCACAGTAGGTCTAATTTGGCATATCAACGCAATAATTTGTTGAAATAGAACATAATATGAATGTTTACTGAAGTGAAGAAGTAATTTAAGATTACTTCAGTTGATCGTAGATTACTTACAATCATTTACCGATGTGTGCAGAGATTAGAGGAGCATTTATCAACAAATGTAGTGTCACCAAGGCCACTCTGGGCTATATCTAGTAGGCGAAGTAAAATGTTTTCCTTGGAAATATCCTCGATTAAACTCATGCATCTGTACAAAATGTGTATTTTCATTGTGTTTTTCTAAATTTTAAATGGAAATTGTTCATGAAATCCTCTTATTTTCGCTCAAAAAAGATTTCAGCTTTAGGGGCTTACATTTATTTCATTTATTCTGGAAAACCTTGAATGGTTAGGGAAGAAAGAAAGACCTTAAAAATTCAGTGAAATTTCAAAATGGTTTGCTATGTTCAGACACGTCTTTCATCATCTCTTAATCTTGAATTATTCAACTCACGATACTACTTAAAAGAGAATGTATCTAGTCGCACTTATGCAATACGTTTTTGCATATTTGTGCAATAATTTGCAGTAATTTATTCAATAACTTTTAATATCCCTAATATCCCACAAACTAATTTAAAAAAATTCCATGCATCGGTAAATGTTGCATCCGTTTTATTCTTTAACCAATTTTTGATAAAGTCAGTGAAATTACTCAGAAAATCTGGAAAAGTCAGGGAATCGTAATGGAAGTTTACAATTTAATTTAGGTGGGAACCCAGTATTTATGTTAACATGGCATTTTTCAAATATTGTTCACAAAATGAATGGCAGAATGTCCTTCGCCAGGAGTCATATTCAGGCCTGCTGCAGGTCCTCCAAACAGAGGTATTTGGTGGGAAAAAAACAGTCACGTTTGGCATTGTTGCGTTTTTGTTTCCTCGCCTTTTTCTAGTTGGGGAAACGCAATTATCTGACTGGAAAACAAACCGGAAGCGTCACATTTCCCCCGAATTCTGTCGAGGGTTTTTTGCGTCCATATTCAAGGTTTTTTTTTTGGGTCTAAATTGTGGCCATTCCAGAACCACAATTGGCGCTCGTTAGGCGCCGTGCAAGTTGGCAAAATTCAGGACATTGAACTTGACTTCCAAGCAAAGTGAAAACCAAGGATGAAGTCTTTGGCTTTGCTGGTTTTTCGCAGCTTTACGGGGGTTTACCAGCGAAATTACTCTCACAAAATGCAAAACCATGTCTGAGCACTTGGATCTTGGCTTGTCGAAGATGACTCATCAGATTCTCAGACGCCAGTGTCACGTTAAGAGGCGCTGGAGAGATTCCTTCCGGGAGCCATAAAATCGATGCGCGGATCAAGAGTCGAATCAAAAATCGAGCAATCATGCAAGACAAGGAAACACCCTGGGATGGCCAGACTGATGGGGCAGGAGGAACCGCTTGGTTGAGCTTCATGCCAGAGAAATTTGCACTAAGAGGCTTTTGGAAGAGTTAAAATGACCTCTGGAAATCGGTCGAAGAGAGAAGTTCCCTGCTTTCTTTGAGAAAGGGAGTTTGGAAATCCAGTATCTGTGATCAGACATCGTAATTCCCTTCTCTAGGATGACCACAGGCAGTAAGAAATTCAATTTAGCGATGATGTTGAGGGACAACCGATCATAAATTGGGTTTATGGTCCATCATCTATGTGGCATATCTTTGCTTATAGTGTGTTAGTGTTGAATCGAAGTACTTGTCCTCATTTGGCAAAGTTATTGGCGATGGAAGGCAGCAGCCAAGATGCTGGAGAACACTTGCATTTTTAATGTCCATCAGATATATCTTGGTTTTTGAAGAATTAACTGGTAGTGATCTCAATTTCACCATTTCTGATTATCAAAAGCATTTCAATTTGTTTAGTTATTATTTTTTTTAAAAAGAGTTTTCTATTTATTTAGAGCAATTACTGTAGTGCCTCTTTCCAGATAACATAAATGTCGCAATTTTCTGCGAGTGAATACCACTATGCCTTTCGCGGCCTGACATCCGTTTGAACAGGGCGAAGCAAAGAGCATCTTCCGGCCAAACCGGAAGTTAGGCGCCGGTGTGGATCACTCTGTTCCCAGTTGACTTTTTCTGGTGTCAAGGCTACACCCGGACGCTAGGCTGGGTGGGGATTTCCCATCGACGTCCATTAAACGAGGATAATCGATCGTAATTTGGGCAATTTGCTATCGATTCTCCACCCAGTGGAATAATCCAAACATATGGGGTCCCCTCACACGTGTTCAACACTCCTTTCCTGCAAAGGTTTATGTTCATGCGTGGAAAAAGAAACCTTTTATGGCTGGTTTGTCATTGGATTATCGAAAAAGTGTCACCAGGGCGGCTAGCGAAATGAGCCTATTTATCCCTTTCAATGGAATAAAAAGTTGCCAAGCAACTTTTCTCCACACTCACGAATAATGGGCTTGTTTTGCGCCTCTGCGATCAATTCAAATCAAATTTTCAATTGCTCGAATTGCCAGTCTGAGGCAGATTTTATTTTTTCATCCTTTCTTTCTCCAGAGCAAGAGTCGATTCGAGCCCACGCTTGAGCACTTGCTCAGCAACGCCACGATTTGGTAGTCTTGGTGACTTTTCTGTCGAATGTAAAAAAATTCAGTGGAAAACTACCAACATATTTGTATTTTGTGATATCTTTCATTTGAAAAGGTTGTTAAGGTCTATAAAATGTCACCGGTTGAAATATGTGGGTCATTGAGGTCCTTGAAGGCATTGAACGTGTCAGTAGGGTCTTGTATTTAATGGTTTTGTTGTCATACATTGGATAATTTACCACAAGATTGGATGATTATTGTATTAATAAACTTAAAATATAAATGTTGTTCTTGTCGGGCAAGCTATTGTTTAATTAACAGCAATTCATAAAAGGCAGTGCTCTTACATTTGTAACTTTGTTTGAGAGCAGCTCAAAAGAATGCACACCACGCAAAAAAGCAAACATTATTCACACATTATTGCTTAAAATATTTATTATAATTTCTAGTTATTTTTCCCTGTGTAGAATTGGTTGTCCACTAGGATCTGAATCATTTTTAAAACTTGAAAATGTGCCGTTTAATTATAAATAAATAAATTAATTCATTAACCGCTATGCAACATCATCTTCTGAGGTTTCATTGAGAGGAAAACCCCGTTTTTGCAGGTCACATAAAGGAATATGTCAAATTATTAAAATAACTCACCGTATTGGACGACCACTGGAAAATAAATTTAACAAAATAATAATAATGGAGAATAAGTAAAAGTATTTAATGCAAAAATGTGGTAATAATTTCTCGCATGCTGGACATCATTTTGGGTCGGCACATGCATTATTAAAAAAAAGCGCTTCGATGATTGTAAAATGAGTTGGTTTTATCAGATTTGAAATTTATTTGGTTTGATTACTCATCCATGAATTCCAATGACTTGGCTGTCAGTTTCGACCATAAACTTATAATTTTGTTTAGTATTGATACAACAGTGTCTGTTTTTCAATTTCCAAAATTGTTTGCTCAACTGGGGAATGTGTGCTTCAACAGAATAAAAAAATAGATCAGCAGGTTTCTGTTTTGTTTTTCATTTCACCAGGAATCCCTTTTAGGCATTTCCGCTACTGTTTCAATCCAATTTTAAAAATAGAGCACATTCCTGTGAACCTTACTAATCTGTTATTGCTTCGCTCCTAACTCACCCACGCTGGATTTTAGCATATAGGATGTAGATGTCAGTAACTAAACCAATTTGTTGAACAAACAAACAGTGTTTCTGATTAATGTGCTATGGAAATAACTTTGCCCACGCAAAAATGCATAATTTTGAGCCCGGGATGCAGGTACCCAACGTTCGACTGAGCATAAAATTACTGAAACAGTGACGTAATTTGTCATCGTATCAGTTGTAATTGGTAAAACAACAAACAAAAGATGGAAGAGCACTGCTACTTTTTAAATAAAATGCGAAACACGTCTTAAATTTCATTTCAAAATGTGCGAACGTGTATGGAAAGATCTGGACAAATTAATATCTCTCCCTATTTGTTCATTGCAGGTTTATTTTGTCTAAAAATGTAACAATGTTACAAATGTAAATGGTGCTTTCATTATGATGTTCATCATTAGTAAGTTATGTTCCTGTAAGCCAGGAGTTCTGAACTTTGATGAAAGAAAAACTACATCATTATTTTCATTAAATTGTTCCAATTGAATTACTTTTTAATCATAATGAATTTTATTCGATTCATTGGAAAGTATTATTCCGAGGAGTCCATGGCAGAAAAACCAAATTAAGGACCCATCTTTATTAAAATTCCTAAATTGCAGAAGGTCTTGGCGTTTTTTTTACATCACTGACAATCATTTTTGGCATTTATTCTTCTGCTGTTTTTGGTGCTTATGAAGCTCTTTTGGGGTTCTCTGCAACAAAATATAAAAGTTAATTATAAAATTAGAATGAAAATTCATTTTTATTGGTGGTGATGTACAACAGTAATCCTTCTGCACATTAACATACCAAACCGATAGCTGCATTTTGCCCTTGAATGTCCATTAAGTTTGCAAATTTCAGATACCTGCAGTTGTTCAGACAGATTTAAAGTTAGGTATAAATTCAGATACAAGCGTCAGCAATAGGTGGTCAAGACAGTAAGACTTTTGGGAGTTTTGAAATTTTAGTACCAAATCCAGAGTCCTGTTGCAGAGATCTGTTTGCACAGTGCAAATCCATTGCTATTTCCGGGCTTTCCATGTCCAATTACCTCGCATATCTGGTCACACGGACCACTCCTGCAAGCTGCAGATCTGGTCTTTGAAGAACAGCTTTTGAAATTTGTCATGCAGCTCTTACTGCAGTCATGATGTGAAAGCTGTAGGTCCATTTGGAGGATCGGCTTTAGGATAACAGCATCCATCCGCAGAGGCAATCTGGGATGCATTCAACGTAAATTAAAAATCCGTAATTTATGCTAAATTACATTTTTCGTTCCATGCAGATGCCCGAATAATTTGCCGCTAGGTTTGCTAAAATACTAATTGCTATAACTTCCAATTTTCAACACCACAGTCGGGTCCGTATCGATTTAATATGCAACATATATCAGCAAAATGCGCATTGCGGTCCGTGGATCGACCCTTGGCCCCGGAGAGGAGGCAACATACCCCTGTATCGTGTCTTCCTGATTGCACTATCGCAATATTGCGTGTTGGCATCTGGATATCGATTATCGAATCGACATGCAAGGTCGGAATCGATCTGGAGATTTCTTGACCTCCCCTTCCATAGAATATTATGTGACGCAAACGGAAGTATCAGTTGTGTCAGTTCAAGGCGATTGTCATCTTTACGTCAGAATGGTCAGTATCGAACTGACCACGATGACGTCAGCCACTTTCATAAATGAAAATCTACAAAAAAGTACACCAGTATGACTGCTTTCAAGCTCAACTTAACGACCATATATAAAGTGTCTCAATATGGCCGTCTTCTAATGCTAATCAACAAATGTTATTGGGAAATTTATTAAACTGATTGTTGTTAATCTCCAAAACGCGTTGGAAATTTTAGTTGAATTTTAAATGAATTGAATAGTAAATTTCGATTGATTTTGAACTTAATTGATATGCATGTATCATTCTTTTTGAACTAGTCGATGCTAAATTGCTAATCAGCTAAATCTGCCTCAGGATGGCTGCCTTCTAATGCTAATCAATAAAATGGAACCCAAGATGGCTGCCGTTTATATGAATATTTTGCTACTATCACTACGTTTTCATGCACTCTTTCAAACAGTCCTAACGTGAAGTCTTTCAATCCAAAGAATTACGGCATGGGTTTAAATGACAAGACTAAAAAGTCCGCCATCTGGTGCTGAAATGTGGCAAAAACCCCATGATCCTCATAATCCTTTAAAACTAGCAATATGGTATTTAGGTGTGTGGTCTATTTGGTTGTGCTAAAACCCGATTCGGCCTTGTGCATATGAGATTGCCTTTGCAAATCGTTAAGTGCAAGTCACGAAATCAGCCTGAATCTGGTTTTAGATGTTACCCAAAACACA
>JAQIXS010006696.1:0-10273 GCA_034700785.1 Rossiulus vilnensis | reverse complement strand
ATTTAATTGTATTTAAACATGCCTTCAAAATAAAATACAGTTACACCAAAAAATGAATATAATGTGATTTAACATTTTAACTCACTATAACGCTAAATCAATGAGAATAATTTCATATTCCTTGGGCAGCCCAGTACGATTTGACCCACGGACCGTTACCGGTCCGCGGCTCGGGGACCACTGGTCTATACAATTATCAAATTTAGTGAGCCTAGTTCAAGGTTGTCGTGATCACCGTTTCTGATTTTCAGAGGAAAATAAGTACCCATAAAGAAGAAAACCTAATCAGTATAAGAGGGGAAAGGTATTGCCACCAAATGCAGAACAATGCTATAGTAATTTTTAGAGTACTATAATAACAGGCTGTCATACAGTCAAACTTGATTATAACAAGCATCAAGGGACAAAAAAAATGTGCTCGTTGTATGTGTGAAGACCTACGTTTTTTTCTTTAAGTAATAAGAAAAACCTAATTCTATGTTCTATTACACTGATTGTGAAACCGAGAAGTAAACCGTTTTTGCAACGTGCATACAGGGTATCCTAAAATATACTTGTTATAATCGTGAAATAAAACCAAATGTATGGAGGTCACCTGCTCGGTATAGTCGAGATCGAAGACTAACAAATTAATATATCTTAAAAACTTATGAAAACCTTTCACCAGTCAATTATTTCATCCTACAATGTTTTAATACAATATTTATTATAAAATGAATATTCTAAAACTTTTATAAACTGGTTGAAGAAATAAGTAAAACTTCATATAGAATCAAATTATTTTAATAGTGTATGAGCTACAAAATCCCACCTTTTTGAGTATTACTATTTAACTATCACTCTGTAGAGCTACCGGGACATGTACATCTTTATTCCCCATTTGTGTCCATGAGAATAGTAAAAAGATTGAATGCACAAGAAGCATTATCAGAATTGTGCAATGATAGTTAAGAAGCTGCAAAAATGTAAAGCTAGCTTGCGTAAGTGAATAAAGAATGTGAGGATATGTCTACAGAGTGATTTTCTGTTTTCACAATTTAGACCAAATCTAGCAACAGTCCATTAAAAGCTGAATCAGCAAAAATGACTATGTGAAAGTCAGTCCAGCTTCTTTGTAAGTCTGAAAGATCTTGTTAATTGCATTCACATAGGCAGCTGTACGGAGATCAAGGCCCAAGTTGTACTCCATTGCAGTACGCATGATTGCCTGCAATACACAAATTGACAGATTACTTTTTTTTATTTTAAAACAAAATAAATAAGTATAAATCAAATTTAAAGGTTAAAATAGAATTAGGCTGATTGTCAAATGTTTACTCCAAAGAGCGGAATTTCTTATTAAAGGTTATTTAAAAGCGAACATAGCTCACATTAAAAAAATTGTCAAGGCTTTTGCCTGGAAGGAAATAAAAACATAAAAAAACACGATGCCGACCCATGTTTTTGAAATCATGGTTCTCAGATTTAGCCACAAAGCGTAACTACAAAGTAAAACCAGCTCATTTCAAGTATGGGAGTACCCAATTTGTTCATAAAAGCGTCCAAATGTAATTTAACATTTGTACCAATCATTATAACTGTATACACTTACCCTTGCAGACCTTTCCATTGAGTAATCAAGACCAGAATGTACAATATCCTTCTCAGATGCACCCTGTTAAAAAATGGAAATTATTGTTTAGGCTATATGTTATTAGAAGCAATTCTCATTAATATTCATGTGTTAATTTGGCTGAAGACAGATTTTGTAATTTTTAAATAGAAAAGTTCATGCCAATCAGCATTTGCAAGACTTTATGCAATTCAAACTAGTATACTTTTAAAAAAAATATATGCATAAATTAAGTTTCATCTCCCAAACCTTTGTAAGGTTTTGAAGCATTTCACTTATTTGGACACAAAGCATGCACAAACAATGATGCATTTTGCAACTAGGCTACTATGTAATGTAAAATAATGGATAGATGGCAATAAAAAGATGCATCAAGACTTAAAACAATGAAGAAATTTTTAATAACTACTGTGCGTTTTCATACAGTTTTAGTTAGATTTGCTCTGTATATTGCAACAATTTTTTTAAAAAAAAATTTATGTATTGTATGGCAATTTGACCGATTTGTTTCTAATTTGTTACTTAACCATTTATCAATAACAAGGCCATCATTGAAATATTGCATATGCATTATATTTATCCAAAATAAATAAATTGTATGATTTTTATTGTCAGCTAATCCCTTAAGAATAAGTAGCTAAGGTTTCGAGAAAAGCAGAAAAGCCCCGTTATTAGTTCTAAATTTATACTCACATGCATGGATTATGGAGACTTGTAAGAAAAAAATATATTCAACTTACAGAAATTCGTTTTGAAAAAGCCTCACTGGGTGAAACTGGAATTTTACCACCTTGTTTACCGAATCGCCGCTCTAGTGACTCTTGTACACTTTCTGTTGAGCAATTTAATAGATAGATAGATCAGCTATAAAAGCATGTGTGCAGAAAAGCCTAAACCAAGCAAAACCAACACCAAAGTCCAGTGAGAGAAGATGAAAGCATCCCTGAAATTATGCAACCTAGGAATCAAAGTTTGGGAGATGATTATCTCTCGCATTTCTGCTCTTGCAGGCATAATACGTCCACCCTTAAATGCTGCTGGTCAGCCAAAGGGAAATGGTCCATTGTGCGCTGTAATTGACCAGACATATGACTTACGGCAATTCTTTTCTGAAAAGCTTCACTGGGTGTTACAGGGATTTTACCACCTTGTCGACCAAACCTTCGTTCTAAAGATTCTTGGACACTTTCTAATAAAATGAAAGGTGATAAAAGATTGCATTAGCATCCTGCCAACAACTATGGCAAACAATAACCAGTTTAGTCATCCTTCAGCCTTTGGTGATGATTTTGAAATCGTTTGAACTGTACATTTGAAAATATATTAATGGTTCCATTTGGCATCCATGCTTGTTATTACACTTTATACCAATGTACACAACTGATGGTTGAACCTTGATGGCTCATATAAGAAAGAATTTCAACATTATTCTAGCACAATTTTTAAATGATAACCCACTTTTGAGATAAATATTAAAATGCTTATCTACAAATGTAAATTCAGTTCTATGAAAATAAGCAGATCATTAGTTTTGAAAAAACTACACTTACCATCTCAATATTTACATTGAGAAAAAAGTACCTGAAACACTACCGGCTAAAGTTTATTCTTGTATGGTTGTACATTGAATTACTTTATAGTAAAAATAAAATATTAAGCGACCAAGGTTCATCTGATTTTTTTGGAACTTCATTTTCAGCTCCCAAAATTCCCACAAAAGAAATCAATTTAACTAATTCATACCAAAATCATTCAAAGTTAATTAGTACCTGTCTGACCCAAATTAACAGAATTCTCAGCTTGAGAACTGACAGACATATCATTTTCAAGAAATGAAAATTTCTCATGTAGCATTCCCTCCACTTCTTCTAAACTCCCCACATGCAATTGAAAGAGTGTATATGTAAATGCATCACACTTCCCAATAAAATGGCTCCAACTTTCAACTTCTGGATTAAGCATGAGTTAAGCAAGAGTTAAAAGAAAAAGACTTACCGAGTAAATAGTAATTCGACTCCCTTTCATATTTGAATGTCAATCGACCATAGCTCACGTGATTCAAGTTCTTTAGCCATTCAAAATATGAAACTGTCACACCACCAGCGTTTAAATACAAGTCAGGAATGACAAGGATGTTTCTATCAAAAAGGATTTTATCAGCAGCTGGGGTGGTAGGTCCATTGGCCGCTTCGGCGATTATCTAAAACAAATCGTTTGGGCACTATTTGTGAGCAGCTAATTCAATTTTGATGAAACGAGAATGTATCAAAACTTTTTTTAAAAAATCCTTACCTTGCATTTAAGTTTGTGTGCATTACTTTTTCTAATCACTTTCTCAATTGCCGCAGGAACAAATATGTCACACTCTTCAAAGATAATATCTTCCCCTTTGTATGCTTCAGCACCAGGAAATCCATTGATGGTACCATGAGCCTGAACAATAATTGTGCTTATTAATAAACAAACCATACAAGGCAGTATGGATATTGGTTTCTATATTTTATCTAAAATATGCTACATAAGCAGAAAAAACAAAGCCTTGTAATGATATTGGTACCAACCAGTTTCCAGTCTTCCAGTTCTCTTGGGTCCATGCCATTTGGATTGAAAATACTGCCATCATATTCTTTAATTCCAATACAACGAGCTCCGGCACGATGTAAATATCTCATGGTATGAAGACCGACGTTGCCCAAACCCTGCATAACATTAACAGTTGTCTCAGATTTGATTAACAAATACATGAGCCTGCAAGCATAATCGTATATAAAAACTTGCCTGCACAATAAAGGTTTTGCCACCCCATCCAGGTGTCGTATTGATGAGGCTCATGTAACTTGCCTCATTCACGAAATTGTCTAGTCCGTGAAACACTCCCTAAATCAAAATTTAAGGGGGATTTCAGAAATGCACAAGTTTAAGTCTAAAACACGATTCAGACGTTGATCTACATATTTGACAATTTGCATTCTAATTTCAAATAAACTAAGTATAATAAAATGCAATAGTGTTTTTTTTTCTTCTCAAAAATCTAGTAACTGTCAGACTGAATACAAAATTTATTGGAATCATTACCTGTGTGTGAATATGAGAGCTAATATGCACTTTCTACATTATTCAAAATATCAACACTTTGGTTCATTAATCATTCAAGGTTAAAATAAAATATATATTCAAATTACTATTTTTTGTAGCAATGCAAGTATTAACTTTAGGATATGAATTTAACAGCCAATTCCACCAGTTCATCAGGTTAAGGACAAGTTATATAATGATTTTTTTACCCTTCCAGTAGCAGAGACACGACCATGAATACCACCTTGATTAATGGGTTTGCCCGTAACGCAAGCATGAGCATTTATATCCAAGTGGCCTAACGTAAGAGAAAACAAAAAGGTTTTTGTCAATAAGATGTTCTATCAAACATTCTTGCCATAATAATACCCACCAATAGTGTTGGCATATGTATCAGCTATCCAACTCATTTCTCGTTCTCCAGTACCCATATCTGGGGCAGGCACATCCAATCCTGGCCCTATAGGAACACTTTTACATCTCAAACATTTTGCAATACTATAACGCTTGAGGCAGGTCAAAAGCAAGATTTTATCTTTATATAAAGGCAATTACCAATGAATCCCTTTTTGGCCAACTCCAAAGCGAATCTCCTAGTAATTTTTTCCAGTTCATTTTCAGAATATTCCTTTGGGTTTATCCTTACACCAGCCTTAGCACCTCCAAACGGTACATCAACGCATGCACATTTGTATGTCATCAAAGCAGACAGAGCTTTTACCTCATCAGCACATACATCTAAGCTGTACCTGATACCTGAAACAAAAAACAATTTATGATAATTTACAAGACATTTCACATGTACATGGTTTTTGTCGATTTATGTCTTTCTTTGATCATTCTTGTTAGTGAAACATGCATAACAATAACGCATTTTTAAATATTGTCATGCATTAATCGTTTCACATCACGATTGCATGCATTAATAACAGCATTTTTTCATTGCAATTATTCAGCCAAAGCGGAATATATGGAAGGTAGAACAATCTCAAATAACCTGGCAGCTATTAAAAAAACTAGCAAAATTTCAGATTAACAGCACAAGCTTTTTTATATTAAAGAACGGGTTTTTAATTATATTTATAACAGATCAACAATGCTTACACCCGTTTATTATCACTAGAATAATTTAAGCATAAATACAAGTACATTATCATTTCAGTTCAAATGTTTGCTAGTGCTTATTAACCTCAATAATAAGTGGGCTAAATATTTTTTAATATGCACAATTTATTGTAAGTACATTTAAGGTACATACTGAGGTGCTGCAAAGACGACTTGATTTTCAATATTTTAATCAAGAAATTGATAAAAAATGAAGGTGATGTGTACATATCAATCCCATTAATAAATACAAGTACATTAAAAAGTAACGATGAATAAATTAAGGGCTTAGTAAACGATTTTATGGTAAATTCGAGTTTTTGTCATTTGAGGCAAAAATAGTTATTATCAATAATCTTGTTTTCCAATTCACACTAAGTATAGTATATTATGCAGAAATTCTAAAACATGATTTGAGTGACGGAACTATTTTCCATATCATTGGTCACTTATGAAAAAAAGTTCACATCAAATTCACCACCTGCCAACAGGATCAATTAGGGTCACCTGAATTTAACATCCCTGGGGGATGTTGGTCTAGATAATATCCAATGATAATAAAAATGACAAACTAAGGATAAAAGTTGCCATCCATCAGTTTTCTGAAGAGTTAGGAGCTTATAAGGATACAGTAGTCCTCATTACCTCATTACTCTGATTGACAAATTCGTTTTACCACTTCGATTTTTTATTAGCTAAACTAATTAAAATATATAAGCTACGCTTGTCAATTCAACTGTATTGTTATCAAAATATTGGTTTAATAGTTATTTTAGGGTTTTTTTACGATAGTATTTAGCTAAACACCTGACCTAAGTTTGTCGCAGTGTACGTGCTGAAATTTACAAAATTCCCTGACCAACCTAACAAAATTTCCCTGACTTTTTAAAAATAATTCCATGGCAAAAATATCAAAGGGAATATTTATTCACGAAAAACCAGAAATTCTTTGTTTTTTTTGTTTTTCAGCTGGATCTAGTTAATTTTTGGGCAATTGCATATTTAACAGTACAATAAACGAAAATATTAATATTTATTGGAATGCCATTCAAAATTCAGTGTACATTTTTAAAGGATTTCCTGAATTGAGAAGAAACTGACCATTTTTGACCATTTTGCTCTTCACTGACTTCCCCAGGCTATCCCTGGCTTATCAGGTGCGCACGAACCCTGTATCTGGATGTGAACCAAGGTCCTGGGACGTCCCGCATTTTATCTACTTGTAGGCTATATTAACTAAAATTGGATGATGTGACCCCCTCGATCACTAAGGGTCAAGGTTCGTTGCCGTAAAAATCTTTCCAATATCACAAATGAGTGACGTTTATTGTTCAAATAGGTTCTAAACTAAGTGACACAAATGCTTATGATTGGGCAAAGTAATAGCATGATCAGGCTATTAGCTGACGCGACCTTAGCAACATAAGTAATTTTATAGCACGTCAAGATTCAACCCAATTTTAACACGTAATCGCCAGATTTATTAGTTCCCAAGGTTACGATTGAATGCACCTGTAACAAATTCCCTCTGATAAAACAGGTAACCAAATAATATGAAGTTATAGGACCCAACTACTCAACAATTAGCGTTCAGAGAAACAAGATACTTACAAGTACATTATGCGAGCCAAATTGAGGTTACACCTTTTATATTGGCCGCAGACTTACTTGTAAGTAAGCATAAGCTTGCAGTTAAATAAGAAAAATTAAACTTCAAAGAGGGAGGTACATTACAATGATGACCTTGTGCTGAATACTAAAACATCAAGAGAATGTGTCAGCCTGTTTTTTTTTTCGAGCCTTAAATTTGAAGGGCTGGCTGCTCTACTACAGCAGGTCAATAACAGAAATACAAAAAAATCCTGAATCTGCCAGATTCCACATATATCAAACCAGATGCGCGCTATACAAAGCCGTGCTGCATGTGAAAAAGGAATTCATAAATAAGTAGTTGTATTTGCCTTTCATGATCTCATTTGCGATTTCACTTGTCACAGACATTATTGGCCTTGTTTCATTTTATCTAAATTCTGTCACACAACTACAAAGGCAGAAAGGGCAACAAACCATCCACATCTTTAAATCATGCCAGAATGCGTTAAAAATAACTTTCTAAATGTAGCCTATTTCATCAATCACAATCAAACTCGATTTTCTGAAATCACATACGTATGACAATTGTTAATATCACTCAAAACGTTCAGCAACGACAGTGAATATTATGTCAATGTTTGAATACGATACATGTATAAACTAAAAAAAAGTCGTGTTAAGCTATTTTAACGGTAAATTGACAATAAGGAATTTAAAGAAAAAATTTACGAGGATTTGGGTTTTCAGAGACCATTTGAGTTAGTCGTTGGTTATTCTTGTACAGTGTATAGAGTACTGACTGTATTTATATTTATAAGACTGATTAAAAAATTATCAGATATTATAATCTATGTTGAAGAAATTGTGTAATATGACTGGTTGCTGGTAGGGATGTGGTACAGAATTAAAACCAAGATTGAGGTTAAGCTAAGACGAGAATAATCACGGCAGACCCAGTTTTCGAAACCATGCGACTCCAGAATGCAAGGTGCCAAAGGAGATAACTATCTTCAGGTGCAATTTCTCAATACAGCTCATGTGTGCACTTGCATTTTTGGGAGTCAGCACGAAATGGGGCCTGCATGATGCTGCAGCCTCCTTGAGTGCAGGTAGCTTTAAAAGAGGCGCACTTAGCATTTCATTCCCATAATGAGAATTCATTTGAAATGATTTTTAAGTTGCCAGTGCAGCGCGCACGCTTTCTGCTCAATGCAGGCAGACCAATTTGCCAGTTGCACAGACATCGGCAAAATAGCAGATAATTGTACATCTGGTATCACCTTGGGTATTTAAGAATCCCAACTTGCGCTTCCGGATATCCGGGGCGAGAGTGGCTAATTTCTCTATTCTAGATCAGCCTTTCTCACATGGTGCATGAATACCAACGATCATAAAAAATCATCGCCCGGTTCGCGCAGATGTTTTCTGCAAACATCACCAGATACACGAAACACCCACTTAAAATTAAGCAAAGCCAGTCCCTTTCCAGCGCCCCTTTCGATTTCAGGAAGCTGGAAACTAGTTCAACCTTTCCCCCATCAGTTCCCCGGCAGGTCGCGCATTGATTTACAGCGGGTGTGGAAGATAGGCGCGTCCTAATTTCTTACCTCCTTTGCACGGGGTTCTGTGCTGGCTGTGCTGCGCCCTGTAGCCCAAAATCATCTCGTATTCGCCGCTATCTCTCTTCAGAGGAAAGGACATTTCCAGGACGTGATGGCACGGCTGGATGATCCCGAGGATGCCCTTCACTTTCTTCCGCTTCTCATCCTGCGTGAATTTCCCTTTCATCTCGTGCACCAGTTTGTCCTCCAAGATGAGCCAGCCGCGGTGGAAGAACAGCTCGACCATGTCGAAGAACTTGGGGTCCTCATCGTCGTGGACGTAGTTGAGCCTGTCGGGGATTACGTGGTCGGAGTAGGCCCTTTGCATCGCGGGTGCAACAGCGCCTGATAAAACTTGCTGCTGCTGCGGCACGGACAACATCCCGATGCCATGCTTGGAGATGGCACGCAAGGAATTCGCCGCGCTTCGAAGCATTTTTAATAAACCTTCCAAGCGAAATCTGCCCATAGCACAAGTGGAACCGCGCGAATTAGAAACAAATTTGGTGAAAATATTTCGGCCGGATTTTTTTGCGCAAAAAACTTACCCAACAGAAACCGACGACGACCGGAGAGAAAAGAATCTGCGACGACCGACGATCGAACGAGATGGAAAGGGGTGTGGCTATGGATGGGGAATTTTTGGTTGGCCAATCAGAAGGGAGAGGGCAGAGGCCGACCTCCCACGTGACTCCCCGATGCATTTGTCTACCTGCGCGCTGAGTTTAAAAATATCGGCGATTAAAAACTACACGAATTTCATAAGCACAAAGCTAAATATACGGTGCATGCTCGAAAAGAATTTTCAGGGAATGCAACACCGCAATTTTGGTCATTGAACGATAACAGACCATTTCCCCATTCATGTATTCGACGAACACACTGGCATCCACGAACCGAGTGATACATCCCCTAGTTCTGAATCCACGCGGACCACATGATTTCAATTTATGGCTGAATTAAAAGGACGTTACTTATTACAATTGCCTTATTAAATTTATGGAACCCGTGCTTAAACGTGCGCATCATTAGCTATTTCATAAGTGGAGCTCAAAAAGACCTTATTTTGTGGACACTTTTTTATCCAATCTTTAACAAATGTGTCACATTTTGTTGGGCGCACACTCGGAGTCGTTTGAGACATTGTTGCCATTTGCATTCGACAAAAAAATTGACATTTCGGAAATAAAATACAATATATACACGAATATATATACAGTGGCTCAAAGTGAAAACCATACACCTGCGTTCAACAGCTGTGTATGCAGCTAATTATCTAAATTTAACG
>JAQIXS010006695.1:0-10273 GCA_034700785.1 Rossiulus vilnensis | reverse complement strand
CCCCCCAAGCACCCCACCCTTGATTTCGTGCCGTTTGTTTTTTATCGGTGATGAACTGAACGGATTGCGATTTGGCGTTCGTAACACCTTTCTCATTGGCATCATGGCGCCAAATAAAACATTTTGCAAAATTGCGTACGTAATGACCACCTTTAGCTCGATTCAGCATTGCGTGCGCTACAAGCTTTGCTCGCAGCAATTATCATAATTGTTGGCTCAGGACCACTGGTAGCCGCCAGGCCTTCGATTAGATTTTTGTTGTTGCTAAAAATGCTCTCTGGAGTTTATCGAGACTGGAAACTGTAGTAGCCCATTCTGGTTGTTTGTCCAGTGTGATTTGTTGCTCTGATAATTCCACCGTGGACCCCTTCGGAGCGGTAGTTTGACTTATGGGTTATGATTATCGCCCTAGTGTAATTACATTTTTTTCTTTTTAAATCAAACCTGTTTGAAATGCAGCAGAGATGAGCTGACATTGTTATCATAATTTTACAGGATTGGACGACACCGTAACATTAAACGATAAAGATCTGGCTGTGTTTGGAATTTTTAAATGTAACTGTCTGGTAGAGCAGAGAAATATGAAAACATCAACCAAGGAGCAGGTTAATCATTTTACTCATTAATCCTTTAATTTCTTTTTCTAGGTGTGGGGATTGTATTAATCACAGTGAGTGGAATTGCCTGGCGTCTGACGTCACACGATGCCCCCTCATGTCGAATGATGCTGGGACTTCACTCCGAGGAACCGGAGCCTAATCGCCGTTTTGTGCCAAGGGTGCCACCCTCTTATGGAAGGCCGCATCACCCTTATGCAGGTAAAAAACACATTGTGATTGCCAAGAAAAAGTGTGATTGCTTCGGTAATCATACAAGCAGTTTCCTAATAATGAAAATATAATGATCTCGTCACTTGTACAACGCCTGTGGCTTATAAAAAACCCAACTACAATGTAATTTTCGATAATGTTTCACAAATTTCATGTCTGAAAAACCAGAATATATTCTTTTTTGAAACCATGTACAGGTAATTGATGCATTTTACAAGAAAAAACAAAAATCCCCCTCACCTTGAAAACCTGGAATTGGAAAGACATGGAATATTCAGGAAAAAAGTGGTTTAATTTTGAAAAAGCCAGAGACATTTAGCATCGATATCTTATTTGCGTTCACATAGTTAGGGTTGGCTTTCTACTGGAATAAGAAGTGATGAAATTAAATTCCGGCTGTGGAAGCCATGGAAAAGTCATGATTTTGACATTGCATATGTCATATTTTTACATCATTGGCCAGGGTGGTCAGGGAAATTTTTTCAATAAATTGGAACAGTCAGGGAAGTTGTGAATTATTTCTGGGGGAACCCTGTACAAATTTAGTACCCGATGAAGAAATACACTTAAATTAACCGTTACATTTTTGTTCTTATGATGTCAGCATTCAGCTATTAAAATTGAAAACAAGGCACTTTCTTCGTAAATTGATAATCTTGCTTTAAAATGCATGTAGCCCTAAAAATGTTAATCATATGAACAAATCCTGTACACACCCCGTAACAAGCCCATTTCATCCCGATGTATAGCAATTCTGCAGCACTTATATATCCATCCTTGTGTCAAGAGCAGGCATTTTTACAATTCCAGCATGTTCGCATGTTACATAGCTATAGTGAATGGACCCCGATAATGGATCCGGTGATCTTGGCCGCAAATATTCAAGAAGCCTGTTATAAATGGTTGTTGATATTGTTGCCGAAACCCCCTTGTCTATGGATTGCCTACGAGAGATCGCTTTAATAATTTGCGATGGTTTGAGTATCATTCAGAACGACGTACGCATCTAAAGATCCTCTCGCTCGTTATTTATTTTCTAGCTATGATGTATCCAGAGTTTCAGTATCGACCGCCTCCACCTTCGTATCAAGCTTCCATGCAAGAATATCGCCTTCGACTTTTGCTTCTGGACCGGCATCACCCTGCACCGAGCACTTCGCTGTCTCCAGTGTCGCCACCACCAACGTATAGGTCGAACGCTGGCAACACCAACACCTTTGCCAGGTAAATAGCACCGTGGAAATGTTGACATTTCACCACTTTCCATGGCAAACCCATGAATCGAGAAAATCGAAGCCTACAGTGATCACGTCAAAGAATGGTGACGCAAATTCTGCGATGATGCTCAGAAACCTATTGTTGTTTTTGGGGAGTTTATTTTCCTCCAGGAATCTCAATTCTATTTTGGTACAGCCCAGTACTTAAGAGGGACAATAATAATAGGGTTGCCACTGACCAGGAAAAGACAGGGAAATTTGAAATGTTAATGCTATTGACATTGAAATTGGAAATTTTAATGCAAATGTCAAGGAGATTTTCATCAGCGATGACTTTATTTTGTTACTTTAGGAGCAAATACTCGATACAAAGAGGACTGGACAATTGTGAAGTGAATTCGTATTCTTTCATATGGAAATGCCCTAGTAGAGAGTGGGTTTTTAATCAACAAAAATCTGCTTGTTAAGAATTGTCAATTCAGTTAAACTCAATATCCTACTGTCAGCAAGGATATGCCTGGAAGCAATTTGAAAAAGAGTAATTTTTGTTAAAGCAGAGGAAAATTTTTGAAAAACCTTTAAAAGTCAGGCCAGTTAAAAATTTAATTTCGGTAGCAACCCTGAATAAGTATTGAAACAATGCAAATAAACAAATAAACAAAATCAATTCCATATGCACAGCTGGGTGTATCTATAAATCACTAAAGTACAGTACTTCAAAAGCCGTTAAATTCGCATTAGGCCGTTTTAATTTAATGACGTTAGCTTAATCATTGGACAGTTTACTGCCTAATTACACTTTAAAAATAATGACAAATGATATAAAGCTTACCACTGTTTAACACCAATTAGAAAACAAAAACAAGTTCTTAACTCAATAACGGTTTGAAATGTGTTAGCACAACAAGGTGAATATGCTAAAAGTCATTAAATACGGTAACTCCTTATTAGAAAATTGTTGTAGTCATCATGCACTGGAAAAGTAGTTTGTAACAACAGTTATGGAGGAAAATATACTTCACGTGTTTGTTCAGCGGTTAAAATTGTAGCGCAGTATCTTTCACAGTTTTCGCCTTAGAAAGTATTTCCTTTATCGCAGTCTTCATAAACCTAGAAAGCAGCACCTGCCATTCAAAAATAAATAGCTGACGGCGCTGACTTAGATCCTTGAGACGGTAACTCGTTTTCCTTGGTTTATTTAAGCAACTATCAAACATCATAAACAAGGATGATGTATGTACGAGCGAAATATTGAATGTTCACGTTCATCAAATGGTAATCACAAAGCAGTGGCGTGTTTTTGATGTCCACTATTTACGAATGTCCTAAATGTCGCCTTTCAACTTTACATCATCAGTTTCACTCCTATTTATGCATGCCGCTTAAGGTTACCGCATGGGTGTGGAATTCAGAATTGAAAAAATACGAAGTTTCACAGGTGTTAAACAATTTGCAACGTAAAATTCTGAATTTGTCTAAATGTTTAGTATTACGTGTCCTCATGAGACAATCAAATCATTATGAATTTCTTTGGGGGAAACGTTAACGTTAACATAGCACATATTTACATTTCATTATGTCAGTACTGAAACATGGTCCTCGAACCTTTAAAAAAATAAGACATGTGCATTAGGAAGTGGGGAGTCCTTGATAAGACAGTTATTTTTGATTACATTTATTTATGCTATATTAACCTGCCTTAAGAATCAACATTTTTGGAATTTCTTATCACTAGTTTGACAGGGTTACCTCTGGCCTGGAATTGTCATGGAAGTAAGAACTCAAGGAAATTTCAAATTTTATCAAATTTCCAAATTATCAAAATATCAGCCTTAATTAGCATAATCTCAAATCTCGCAATTTATGATACCACTCAAAAAGGGCTTATCTAGTCGCACTTATTCAATAAAAAGGGATTTCTCTACTTTCCTATTTTAATATGCCAGAAACTTTCAGCTTTTGAAATAAATAAAAAATATCGGTAAATGTCGGTTTCCATTTTATTCCATAAGCATTTAGATTTGGTAAATAATTGTCTTGGATTTTCCACGTTTTTAAAGCTCTGTTCTAATCCTTCTGATTTGTTCTTCTCCCCAGACCGCCCATCCAGTTCACCCGTGATAACGACTACAGTCGTCCTCCTAGTTACAGGTCGCGCGCCAGTTCCGTGAACCCGTGTCCGAACACGGACGCCGTGAACCAAAACGGCGCGACGACGTGCGGGACTCACATGAGCGGCGTCCTGATGAACGCCCACAGCCGCGATCCATCGCTCAGCCTCAGCTTGCTCTCTCACGAAAGCCTCTTCGACATCGTGCCACCGGCGAGTGAGCACCAGAGCAGCAGCAGCGGACCTCAGTCCCCGATATCCGCCATGGTACCTACCTCATCTGCCTTAAGGCAAGAGCCTTCGCTGGACTCTGCGCCCTCGCTCAGGCAGGACATTCATGCGGTGGGGGAGCACGGCGAGCGCTGGATTGGTGTTACCAAAGTGAAACCCTCGGACAGTGTGGTGAGCGGCAAGAGCAAGAGGCCGCGGGACTGCAACGTGGTCACCATCGTGCAGACGAACGATTCCTCTTGCGTTCTGGCTGGTGGCAGTGCCGTCTCTTGCACCACAAACTGCGGTCAGTCGGAGCCGGATCCGGCCATGGCCACCGACCTGCAGGCGCAGAAGGTGGCCCACGGCGAGATGGAAGTGCTGGCCCACTTATGACGAGCGAGGGCCGGATCCGGACCTGGATCTGTGCTCCGGTTTTAGTGCGAAGAACTGATCTGATCGGACAGGAGCCAGAATCCTCAGCCTTTTAATACACGTTTACACAAGAATTTGTATGTATCACGTAAGTGTAAGAGTACGGATCACGATTTTAGCAACTATTTTGAGAAGAGATTTCGTGGAGGGAACTCCACTGACGATTAATGGAGCCACTATTTTCGCGGTTGCTGCTGCTGCGTGGTTGGATGGCATTTTGCCCCCACGGGCAGATGTATAGAAAAGAAGGCAGGGCGTACGGCTCTTGTCTTTTGCAAATAAAACGTCTTTTTAATATTGAATCGATTATCTGTTCTTGAACGCCAACACTGATTTGCAGGTACCAAGGAAGATGCGTTAGTCATACTGTTGACAAATAATGAGCACCACGCAGTTGCTGTTCAAGAGGACTCTTATGGTAAGTCATTTGTATTTTACATGCTTAATGTTAGATCTCACGTGAAAAAATTGCAGATTTGACGTTAACTATTCTTTAATATTTGTGTTGAATATGTGAAGTTATTTTAATTTTTCTGGTGTTACTTTTGAATACAGAATCCGCAATTTAATTTGATGCTAAAGATGCGCATGAAGACTCATTACTAAGTGATGCAAATGAAATGATGACACAACTCATAAAATTGCCATTAATAGGAGAAGCCGATTTGTAAAGTTTTCTCGTTTCTGAAGTGACAAATCTACCAATTTTTCAAAATCGATGGGGCTTCTAGATGTGCTGTTTCTACTGAAATAAACCAGTCATTTCTCTTAATGTAATACTCCCCTTTAACCAGAAATTAGCAATTTTTGAATTGTATGGCACTGTTGAAGTAAGTGTGCAATGTTATGGACTTAGTAAGAGTAATTAGCATAAATTTCTGAATCACAATATTAGTTGGACAATGTCCCTCAATCATTGCACGGATGAATATTGTCCAGAATTACAGACACAAAATTAACACAATATTTGACAAATAATAAATAATTTTATTTTCAAATGTGCTGATCGTTTAGGGTTTTGTCCTCTCCCATTTTCATTCTTTGCCAGGTGTACTCCACGAAGCTGGCCTGTTGCATCAATCGACTGAGACGTTGAAAATGTCGCTCTGTCAAGAAAACATTTAAATAAGTAACTTTTCACTCTTAAAAAATACACTGAATGATAGTCTAATTTTGAGCTATTTTTCAACCTGTATAAGGTAGAAGCCCTTGAAGATTTGCTTTCATATTTGGGAGCTGAAGCAGTTCTTCCATTGAGTGGAGTTTCAATATTAGCTGCAACACCTTCTGAGCTTCGTAGCAGTGTTTGCTGTTTTGATTCCATGATCCGGCAAATCGAAGGATAGCATCTATTGGTAATTTGAGATAAAAATCTTAGTTATGTCCCTAATCCCACTTCCTTTCAATGGGATGGAGCTTAACACCATACCTATCTGATCCTCCCTCAGTTTCGTTATCGTGTCCATCAGTTGTTGATCACCATCTTCCTGCATTAGAATTTCTTAAGAACACAAACATAGATATTAAGAAATGTGACTATCTGCAATGTTTTATAGCGAATACATCTAGTTTTTAAACAAATAGTTCCCCAACCCTTATAATGATGAAGTACATGAAAGCTCTTGTTCCAATAGTAAGACTACATATAAAGTGATTCCGTATTCCTGGTAATTCTTACCTTTAAGAATAGTAAGGGCGCGGAAAGGTTGCTCTAATGTGATTGTGAGACCCAAGGCTTTCACATACTTTTTTTGCTGTATAAGATTTAAGAGTCGTTGTTCCCTACAAAACAAATTTTAAGATATTTATGTTCCTCATATATTAAAATAAAATGTACATTAATCGAAGCTTACTGCAAAATTAACTGCTCTTGTTTTTCCAATTCTTCAGCCTTCTCCGTTTCAGTGACATCCTATAAAAGCAATATCATATGGGTCATTTTCAAATGTTTGTTTGATACTTCAATGTGATTAACAGTGCACACACCTTCCAAATGATGATATTAGAATCTCCAGCACCAGATATGAAGCGGGTTTCAGTTGAATCCAGAGTTAACGCCCAAACTTTGCCTTCATGGGCATCCATGGTGTTTACACATTCACTATTCTTTATCGTCCATAATTTAATTAAGCCGTCTGATGCACTGTAATTAGTTATAAATGGAAAACTTTACCTCTAATAATGTAACTTTCCCGAACGCACAAAAAACCCTGCAACTGACCTGCTTAAAATTTGCATTCCTCTAGTCAGGAAAACCAGTTTTAGTACAGAGCACTCGTGCCCTTCAAAAGTCTAAGGAATCCAAAGCTATTTTAATGACCTTACACAAATGTATAATAACCAAAGTTCAGAAGGGAAATGTTAATACCTTAACACAAGTGAAATCTGACAAAGACCATATTTTCACCATGCCATCAGCTGACCCACTAGCAACCACTTGATCCACTGGTGAGAACTGCAGGCACCAAATGCCTCGTCGATGACCCCGTAGTGACCCAAGAAATTTGCCATCCGCTGAATTCCATATTTTGATAAGTTTGTCCTGTGATCCAGTGGCCACCAGTTTATCGTTGGGGGACATGCACACAGAGTTGATATCCTTCTCGTGGGCAATCTCTGTCCAGCGAACCGTCAATGAAAATGGTTCCTTAAGATCTGATATTCCAGAAAGCACGTTTTGAGGAATTTCCCAGATTTTCAAACATGTGTCTTGGCTGCCGCTAGCGATGAACTTGCAACTTAGCCTAAAAGTAGAAGTTTGCAAGTAATCTATGTTCACAGTATGAAGAAATTTTGTAATATTGAATCTAGAAATGCCATTGTTTTCATTTGTTGGCCTACCTCGCACATGCAACTGTTCCTATACCATGTGTATGGCCTAATCCCAAAGCAACGCAAGAAACTTCATTTGTGGTTTCATCCATTTTCCAAATTCTGACAGCATTATCCTGTCAAAGTAAATAACCATTAATTGAACGACTAAGCAGCCTGACCAGTTCAGGAAAATGATATTGTAACTGCAAATTCACCTTTGAGCATGAAGCCATAACATATGGATAGCTGGTAAAGGTGTCCAATGCTAACACAATATCGGTATGCCCTTGAAGAAGTTGGCAATGGAATGTCGCTGCATCAAACACTTTGATTTGTTGGCTATTCGTGGCAATTGCAAAGTGGGTGTCATTTTTCCCCAAAAAAGTAATGTCCAGTATATCATCATTAAAACCAACAAACTGAAAACGATAGAATATATTTTAACTAATCACGGTAACAAATCTAACCCACGTAATAAGCATTTTGTTCATACCTGTTTTTGTAAACTAAAATCTTCTAATTTTAAAGAAACAATATTATGCTCGTAGGTCACGACCATGATGAAGTTCAGTGTTTTGTTAAATGAGGCTTGTGTGATTAAAGGCATGCCAACTTCTCCATCTTTCCTCTCAACAACTGGTTGCTTTTGAGCAAATGTTTGTTGGCCATTGGTTAACCATACTCTTAAAATTCCTTAAAAAAAACGTAATTCATTATAATTGAATGGGTGCATATGCCAGCTTTATCTGATCCTGAATATCTTAATTATGGTGAGGAGTGCTTGCCTTTGCTTCCTGCAGTTATAAAATGAAGGTTTTCGTTATAAACACCAATTTCTGGAAAAACCTGCTGAGGTACTAGCACCAAACTTTCAACAGCCTGAAATGAAACAAAAGTTTAGAAAAAACAATTTTTAAAATTTTTCATTGCAGGTCTTAAACTTCACCTCATACACAGGGATGGTCCTTATTGATTTGTAATCTATTATATTCCACAAAATCACCACTTGATCTCGTCCAGCACTGAAAGAAATATCACACTGTATCACAGATTTTCAACATATCTGAATTTAATTTGAAAATTATCGATAATTTACCTTAACATTTGTTCGCCATTCTCAGTGATTACCAAAGACGTTACTTTACTGTAATGCCCATCAAGTTTAGCAACATGCTTGCTAGAACTGAGGTCCCAAACATGAATGTTGTAATCGTCACCAACGCCAAAGAGTTGATATTGTCCATTATGGAAATGAAATTTGACCACACTACGAGATGATAATAGTTACATGAGTTGGACTTTCAGTACTAGAATTCATGAAATTAATGCAATTATTGCCGAAATACAATGTGTTACCTGAGAACACCAACGGCTCCCTTGAGATTGTGGGTGCAGTATTGCCTAATAATATCCCAAATTTTTATGGTGGAATCAGTGCCTCCTGTCGCCAGCAGGGTCGACGTGCTATCAAAAGCCAGGGTGTTGATAGGACCTTTGTGCAAGCCCTGAGGTAAAACATTTTTAATACATCTTAAAAATAATAACACACATGTACGTCAGAACATTCAACCAATTACCTTCCACGTCCTGACTAATGTATCTGTATTCCAATCCCATTGCTTCAGCAGCCCACTATTTGAGGAAGTCACCAAAATCTAACCAAACGAAAAAAATTCTGTTAATATAATAATATTTTAAAAATTATACACTGCGAAAAAAATCGATCACCTTATCGTCTGGGCTCAAAACAAAGTTCAAAATACTATCTTCACTCTGAAAATGGAAAATAAACTGTCAGCTCGGGCAAGTGATTCATATGATGGTTGCAGGGTACAGATATGTGTAATAAGAATGTTTTTAATTCAATTAAATGGAAGAGAGAGATTTCTTTTGGCTTCTTACGCCGCTTATTGTCTTGATGACTTTTCCTGATGACGAATCCAAAACTTTGATATCGCCACCACACGAGCAAAATAAAGTAGCACCATCGCTGCTTAGCTAAACAAATGAGTAAATTTTAATCGTAAAGCTCTAGGATATACAAATGCACAGTTCATTTCAGACAAGTTTATACAAAAATATTTGTGAAATTACCTGAACACGTCCTCCAGTATAAAAAGCTTCAACTTTCGCCTCAACCGCAAAACTGTAAAATACAAAATACGATGAGTGTCAGTGTCTTGCAATTTTCTTCACAATATTTAAGAAATATTAACGAAAAGGTTTCATAAAAGTGCAAGCGTTATACTTGGTTTTGAACGATCCAACAGCTAACATTTTGAATTCTTGACTTTCCCAAACACGTGTTCTACCATCGCACATGCAGACGAATTTCGTGGTTTGCGTCAGTCATTAGCTGACCCTACATGATCATTACTATTGTCACTACCTGAATGGCATTGCCTGAGAACAGTCTGCCTAAAATGACATTAACAATGATCGTGTAAGATTAACTGAAATGAAAATTTTGCCTGTAATTATAAAAATTCAACATGATCGTGTATGCTAAAAAGTAAAGAAGTAGTAATGATTGTTGGTAAGGTAATTTCATTTAGTAATGATTGTATAAGTTCAGCTATTAGCTGAAGCGCCATGTTTAGGCATTTCCAAGGTCAACTCTAGATGGAGCTCTCCTGCTCTTCGTACAATTCTATTTT
>JAQIXS010006694.1:0-10275 GCA_034700785.1 Rossiulus vilnensis | reverse complement strand
TGACAGGGCCCGACGTTGCTTAACTTCGGGGATCGGACGAGAACCGGTGTTTTCAACGTGGTATGGCCGTTGACAACAGACAAACGTAAAATATGATTGTCATACGTTTTCAAGTCCTGGATAAATAATGAAAACAGACTCATCAATTCACACAATTTACATGCAGATCTCCTGTACTGACGAACACCCCAAACGGCATCGAACTTCGATCAGAATTAAAGCAACAAACGACAGATTTTTCGAGAAAGCGTTTGACGTCCGTTATCAAAAGCGTCTCAAAATCGATCGCTTCCCAGAAGCCCGCGAAATTCAAATCTAACTTTGCATCATTCCCATCATCAGGCAGCATTTCATTCATTTTCACGGTCTGTCGGTGTTGATCGATACCTGCCACCGCCCAAGGGAACAGGAAGAAAACCCGTTCGAACTGCAGGAAATCGACTGACCCAATTTAATCGAAAAGTGTTACTTTTTATCTGTTTTTTGTTTCGTTTTCATATGAATTCGCGAAAACCGGTCTGCCCGCTGCCCTCGTCCCACAAAACTCGTTTGTCAATTGACGATAGATGCATCGGAGGGGGAAAGTGAATAACTGCGGAGAGAGGAGATGATGATGATGATGATGAGTTTGATCAAAATCGACTTCCTTTCTCTCTCCTTTCGATCGGGTGTGCACGTGATTATTAGTTGCAATTGATTTGGGGAGGAAGAAGGGCGAGAGAGAGGAGCCTTGGTTGCCGAACGATTTTTCCCCGCCAGCCCCAGCCACAGGCAAAATGCTCGATCGTGAACCCGTGCCAGTGTAGCTGTGGATTTCTGGAATTGTGGATTTCGCTAATTCCGCGATGAACTTCTGCACCAAATCGCCGAGCATCGGATCTGTGCGCTCCGCCGCGATGAGGTGCTCCTAAGACGCGTGAAGCACAGGGGGCCAACGAGAAGAACAGGTACGTTGAGAACAGCCATGTTTGGAATGTTATTCATCACAAATTTGAAATCCCCGTCACCGAACCGTCTCAGATGTGGCCAGAATGTAGAGAAAGCGCTACATCCGGTCGCCATTTTGAGCCGGATTTCATTCTGCCATTTTGAATTTCGTTATCACGCAAAATAGAGCCGCCATCTTGAATTGGCTCTCCCTGTCCAATTTCAATCTGTTTACCATATAGCATTTCCCCTTGCCCTGCCTTCATTCCCTTCATTGTTTACGATTTCCTCCTGAGATGGAATATTGCCCTAAAAATTACAAGCTTTTTTCAAACGCTTTCCGCAAATCACACCACCAAAATCAAATGTTTCTCTCTTGAGTTATCTACATGTATAATTTCGCATTTCCTACAACAACTGCCCTAAAATAACCCCTCCTTTTCAAACGTTTTCTTCAAATCACACCACGAAATCAATTGGTCCTCAATGAGATAGGTGATTTATAGAAACATGTTCGTATTTCCCATCACTATTGCCCAAAAAATAAACCCCCAATTTCAACCGTTTTCCTCACATCACACCAAATCCATTGTTTTACTCGGTGAGAGGTGGTATAAAATTAAGTATTTTCGTATTTCCAACCACATTTGGAGCCTATTTTCGTCACCATTTTCAACTTTTATACTACTCTCAAAACAGCTTCCAACAATTTCCGATTCCATTTAGGATGTCCTCCCTGCATCAATTCATTGATGGGATATTCCTAAAGCCAACAACCCAAATTGGTCGTATATTTCATTCCTACTCAGTTTGTTTCTACTAAAACTGATCTTTCATTTTCATCAGTATCTCGATAGTTACCTCTCAAAAGGCTGTTTTATTTCGAACGAGCAACTCCATTTTTTTATTTTTGCCGCCTTTTTAAAGCATTTGCTTCACCATCCCGCACATTTTTCCTAAGATTTTTCAGTTACAATAACGCTTCAGAAGAATGCTTTTAACATTCATGTATGACACAAACGGGTATAAATTCAGATAAAAACATGCAGTAAGCGTCGCTGCAGTTAAATTCTCACGCATGTGAACGCTAACGGTGATTAATCGGTTGTCAGTGCGGAAATCGGCCTGAATTGAGTTAACCAAAAATTGTGGCCATAATCATCTATCATGCAGTAAATTCAACTTTAATGAACGCTATTTGTGGATCGTTAAGCACGCTAGTACTGACTGCAACAATTTACTATCTCCTATAATGTCAACTTATATGTTTGTGAACACAAATGCTTGTAACAATAAGTGCAAATAGGCCTGCGTATAATTGATGTTGTTTTAGTTTATTGGGAAAAAGGAAGAGAGGCAAAAGCAATTTGAAATTAAATCTAAAGTGGCATGTTCTGCCCTGGTGGAAAGATTAGTGCAATCAGTACAAATATACTGATATAAGTTTAAAAAAAATATAGTGATATACCTGAACATACCGATATTAGTAATCCCAAAAACCACTATAATAGTGTTGTCACTAAGCATACTGATATCAATATAGTCACAAAAACAGTATTTATATAGTGATATCAGTAGGCTAGTGACATCAGTAGAGAATCACATTTACACTGATATTTTTAATAAAGTGCTCTGCCGTGAAAGATCACGGGAACCTAAGATAGTAAACATTTGTTGGTTGCTTAGAATTCTTTCACAGATTCGTTGAAAAATTACTCTTGCTGGCGAATCGATTTTATTGCATAAATAAAACTGTACCATTCCGAGATAGATTCAAGAAAGGCCTTTGACAGCACTGACTGGCTGAGGATGGAACATTTGGAATTTGCTGCACGTCTCAAACTCACTGCACTCCACACCCCATCGCGTATCATTCATCCACAAAGACAGTCATAACCGAAGCACCGATGACGTCATCAATGTCCTAATACATTGTTGTCCACATCAGAAGCAATTTCTCCGGTAATTTACCACAGCGTGGTGAATCATTAAACCCTCGAGGCTTTGCGTCAGGTTGTTTTATGCGGCCATTCTACGACTGTTTGGTGCAAACTTCGTCCTCATTACATGGACAGTTTCGGTTATGCAATACGTGTTATGCATCATTATCAGCCCGAGTTCCACTCCAACGCCATCCTCGCCCTTCCATCATCGACATAAACTTCGCTTTTCCCAAAAGGCATTCATACATGCTTCTTTCACTGATGTCAAGCGTGGAATAACACCATACATTGTAGCGCCATCTTGTTGTGGAATGAGAACATGCCGTTGACGTCAGTCTTCTAGTAGCTCGAGTTTTACGACTGACGTCACGCACCTTACATGGACGCTGGAATCACCTTACTAAAAACAACTTTCGCCAATGCAGGACCATAATGTCAACGTCCTCCGAAACTCCATCTTGATGGCGATATCATCTTTAGGGAGCCGTTTGGTGTCAAAATCCCGCTCGCAACATAACTAGCAAGTTCATCCTCTAGGAATCATTTTAGCTGTAACCTGCAGGGCAATTTGATGCTGAGGCCATCCTGCGCCATTCTGCTGTTGATCTTGATATCATCTTGTCAACGTCATCTACAACATCATTTTGCACTAAAACTAGGACTATTTTAGAGGGAAGGGAATCGCAAATGGTGTGTCCATTTGAGCGTTTTGCTCTCGCGACATTGAGCGGAGAGTGGCATGGCAACATCAACTCTCGGAACCGTGTCCACGTGATATGTCCAGTGATAGTCCATCAGATGCGGAAATGACGTGTGCATAGAACAAGAAAGAGCAACATGGGAGATACCCGTATTGAGAAAATTACACCGGAAGTCTGAATATGCTAAGAACGAACTCGACCGTCCAATCAGAGCCTTCTTCATAACTCACCGGCTGCAACAATGGCACATTTTAACAAAATATTTTTGAGGAACGGAATAATTTGTACATTCATTGGGTATACATGTACTTTGCCTTAGCTAGTGGACATGTTTTATTGAATGTCTAGGTTTTTTTCCCTTAAAAATGTTGGATTTGTAAATTTATGTAGTGCACCGCTGCAGTGCAGTGAAACTAATTCCTCACTAAAGTTACTCCCAATTTGAAATGTGTTGGAACTGTGAGAGCAACTTATCGAGAGTGAAGAATCGGTGTGTCCACTTGAGTTGCCTATTCTCATTGATTCGCGAGAGTAACAATCGATGTACCGTGTCCATTTAATATTTTGAGAGACATTCCATCAGAGAGGAAACGACGTCGTCAGAGCTAGAAACAAAACAGGGCCGACACTCGTATACCGGAAGTCTGATTGTGCTAAGCCTAGGCTCGAAAGTCCAATCAGAGTTCATTATATCGTTCTTTTTCAGTGAGAGCAACTTCCCAAGACCCAAAATCGACCTGTCCACTTGAGAGCTGTATGTTCTCCCCGATTCGCGAGAGCGACGCTCGATAGCGATCTTAGCACCGTGTCCACTTGTGAGTTGAAACCATCGAGAGGCATCTTCGATTTTGATTAAGTACCCTACAGTCAGCATATTAATGCCATGTGATAGGGGGTGTCAATCTGTTTAACCCAAATTCTTCACCTTAGTGAAACTACACATTTCTGAAAGGCGATTGGGAAGAGGACACGGTCGTGGCATGAGGTACTATCAAACCACAAAATCTCACCTCTCAAGTGGATACATAGCTTAATCTTGTAGCCCATGGTTTTTGTCGATTTTGGTCATTTTCATCAATGAAAACTTACATGTAGGTCCTGCGCCCTGATAGATTCAATGAACAATCGAACTCCCAAAAAATAAGAAATGAAAATTTAAAAAAAAACTGGCGGCAAGAGCCCAGCCTCAGATGGCGAAAGGATGCAACGGAAAGAAAACGAGGATATTGGCGCAATTGGTGAGCCGCAATTGGGATGGCGGGCGAGGTCGGCCTCGATATTCTGCACTTTACGATATTAATGCCCGTGCAGGGTAACACATTATGGACGCGTTGTAGGGGAAGGAGGGGGGAGGGAAGTTGGGATCGGGCAGCCACGGCTACAGGATGCAGAAAAAAGTGCATGCCACTTCTGGCTCGCAAATGGGACGGGAAGTCAGAATAGACGTCAATGACGTCACGCCCATTACGTCCCACTTTGCAAACACGAATCGCTGCTGCCAACTAATACCGAGACACGAATCGGGGTTAAATGGACGATGTTTCTAAACCTACGTGCGGTACACTTGCGACGAATGTAGAATTCTGGAGCTGCTTAGCAGAGCATGTCGCCAACTGCGAGTTTCCCAGTATGGGTTTTCTACGAAGAAAAAAAAAAAAAAAAAAAAAAAAAACACCGCCGTTTCGAACACGTGCTTTTCCGTTGAATCCCTTTGGCTAGCCAGAGCATATGAATGCTCGTAATAAATCCGGTGATTTTCGGCTTCTTCCCTAGAATCAATATCATTTTGGTGATGAATAGCAATTGCTGCTAACGTGTTGCACACGGGCCACTGCAATTTGCAATTTTCCAACGGCTGGTTTTGGGGATGTTTGTCAGGAACGCAAATATGAAGAAACGTAAATAAGCACGTACAGTAGGCCTAAATACATGTATGATTGCGGAATATATTCACATTCGTGGCAAATGTATTAAACCTCGCTTCCATGATGCTTTAGGAAGTACTATTAGGAGAAGTTTGGAAAGATGCTGAAGTAAATTACTGGAAATTAGACGAGGCGTTTCGATCATTTTGACAATTGCGAATATACATGTATAGGAAGAAATGATTTCATTTAAATAATTCATGCTCGTGGAATAAATTTCAGAAAAATCCACGCAACACTGTATGATGCTATGATTTCTAAATGATAACATAATGTACAATACGCATCCCTAATGGGTCGTTCATAAAGGGCGTCCTGAAATAAGGATTCTTTTATTGGAAGTAGGCTATCATCATTATATTTAACCATTCATGAACAGGTACCCTACATTTCAGAAAAAAATATATAACTGAATATATTAATTCATGAACTCATGAAATTATACAAGTGAAAATGGTTTCAAGTTGCCTTCAGTTTGTTTTTAAAACATAGAAAATATATACCTTGCGAGTGCAAACATTTAAAATAAATCAGTTAAGTGGAAATGTTTTAAAATTGTTTTCAGTCTATTTTTAAACACGGGAAGTATTCAGAGCGATTCTAATGAGTGGCACTGGGCAAACAAAAATCAGCTACAAAAATTGTGGCTGCAATTTTTAAAATGATGCAGCGCTGCATTTGTCTTCTCTTCATTTTTCATGATATACGCCCCTGGACGTTTCCACAACGTAGGCTTTCCTGCATGACAAGAAGTATGTTTTCCAATTCGGAGCAGCACAGAACAAAATGGAATCCACCAGCACAAACACCCGATTGGTAGACAAAATTATGCAATTTGCAAATACATTTAATCCGATTCACTACTTCTGACTATACTTCCAAATCGTCTTCAATTCCATTGCGTGTACATGTGCTTCAATAAAATCATACACATGCAGATGTTTACAGTAGTTTGGGCTTCCCCTCATAGCGCCAGTTATTTAGTTTCCCGGTTACTTCAGGCGCGTTCCAAAATGGCGGCTTTCTGGGAGGTTGGTCATTTGCCTTTCCTCCTTCGGACGTTAATTATTTGCCGCTGAAATATATGAGATAAAACGGGCGAAGTCGTATCTTAAATAAATTGCCGAACAGCCATGACACATAAGTCAGCCTTTGTGCTAGACGCCATTTACCCCCCACCCCCGGCAGCACACAGACAAGAAGCGATAAAACATTTCCGAACCCTGGGCTAACCTTAGCTTCGGCTAATTAATATTCCACCATTTGATGACACGGGGGAGATGTGCGTGGCGTCACCCCACAGCTAAATAGTCTGGAGTAGTTCTGCCTCCTTTTTTGCCTGTCCACACTGGGTTAAAGGTTCCACCGGAGATGGGCATCATTTTTCAATTGCAGGTTGCAATGATCGTGGATGAATGTCCAGAAAGTAAACGAGCGAGAGACATTTACGAATTATTGCCAATTAGTCCTTCTGAAAGCCGAGGCGAATGTTCACAAGGCGTGTTCATAACTTTGCCAATCACTTTTTAAGATGCTTGCACCTCAACACGATGTCTACAATGCTGCCACCTATCAGCATGAAAGAATTAGTTCCGTGGCTCCGAAAAATCTCTTTAACTTCCTTTGTCGAACTGCCTACAAGAAAGGTTTTGTTTCTCCTTCCTTGAATCGAATTTACCATGATACTTCTAGGGTGGAATCTAAAATTTGTTTAAGTTCTCAAAGCCCGACCCAAAATCTATGCCTACAATGAAAAGAAATACACAAATTTGCTTCAAATTGCTCACAATGTCAGCCTTGCTTGTGATTGATACATGCACATTGTATGCTGTGCTACGAACATTTCTCGCCTATAATTGGTCGAAAAAACAAAGATCAAGTTTGCAATTTATTTTCAAAACGTTCAGCTTGGCTCAGCACGCTTCATCAGGAATTACATGCATAAAACAACAGCCTTATGTTATAAAACCGCCCTTACAAACATGTTTCTGCATATAGTTTTAAAATCGGAAGTAAAACGATACTGTTTTCAAAAATCAATAAAGCTTCACATTACGTAAGTCCTATTTAAAGGTTACAATTTATATGCATACACATTCCGAATATTTACATTGCCTGGAAGTTCTAATTTGGTTGGGGAAATGTTTATACGAAACCACCAAGGTGGTGGAACCTGTCAGTTTTTGCTTTTTGCTAGCCATCAGGCGCTGGAACTCTCTTCCAAATTAATGATATCCTTAAGTTACAAGAAATTCAATTCAGCAATCATGTTGGTGTCCACAACAATGCGGTGGAATCTACGGAATAAATTTGGTTGATGGATTACACCCTCTACTGCATAATATTCACTTACAGTATGTTACATATGGTAGGGTACTGAGTTGAACTGAGAATTTAAGAAATGCTAAACACACTTCTGAAAACTATTCTAAAGCTTTTGGGCTGAAAGAATTCAGCCTATTTCGGTCTATTTAAAACGGCTTACCAGTTACACTGCCAGTAAAACCGCACAAGTGTAGTTCGGCCGGCTTCCGCCAGAGGCCCTCACTTGGTCCAAATCCGCAGCAATTTGGTCAGTCATCTCGCCTCTTTTCAAACAACATTTGCAACTGGTGCAAGTTATGCCTCATGGATGGCGCGTTATATTTAGCATGGCAACAAAGGTGAAAAAAGGTATTTGTCAAGGAGAGATGGGGGACTGAAAAGCCCCAAAAAACCTATCGAAAAGCGAGCAAACAAACGATAACGACGACGGGCGAGGTGAAGGCCAGTGGAGCGCAATGACTTCGCCAAAGGAGAATACATGTATTACAAGAGCTTCGCAATGTAATCAGGGATTCAGGGGGTGGGTGGGAGAACGGACTGCACCCTCTCCCGAGTTCCTCGCAAGTCAGACAAGGTCCTCGAGAAGCCCGCTCCTATGGCACATTGCGAATCGGTGCGGGCGCCCCTAGCGGTGGCGAGTTTAAGCAACGGAAGTCGCTTGAATTAACATGAAACAATAATTACTTGAGACCTGTCAATTTGTTCATTTGATGAAAGAAATCGGTTTAGCAAATGAATAGGTACAAAATGTTTTTTTTAAAATAAAAATCCGAAACTATGAGTATATTATCATCTAATCATATTATCAGCTATTGTCATCAATCCTTTCATCAAACGAACCAATTGGAATCACATTGTTTGTATCTCAAACATGCATGAAATTCAAAGCAAGGGATAAGTTTAGTGCTAAATTTTTTAAAAAAATATATATATTTCCCTAAGTATCCCTGACCAATTAACCCAAGTAAATTGCCCCGACTTTTTTTAAAACAAACAAAAACAGCAAAAACAAACATTGAAACACATACATGTAGTGACATAAAGGAAATATGTATCAATAACAAACTATCAGTTTATTTTGCAGTGTTAGTAATTTCTGGGCTATTTTTAACGGTAAATTCAGTGCATAATCCTGAGGGATTTTGCCAACTTTCCCCTGATTTTCGAACAAAACCGGAATTAATATTATATACACAACACATAAAAAGACGTCTTAGGGAATACTTTTGAAAACACGATTCTCTACACTTAGCATGTATGCATGTCAGATGTACATGTACATGTAGCTTATCATACAAACAATCATAGCTTATTCTTCTGTTCTAGCTCAAGTAATCTCCGACTTACTTTCCGCTACGGAAGCACTTCCGGGCGCGAGGGTAGCCCGAGAAGTCCGCAGCAGATGACGCCAAACGATTTGACCTCACGAATGACCTGCCGAATTCTCAACCGTTGAAAAAAAACCAAGTCTTAAAAAACAACAACACTAAAGGCCAAAAAAAGAAAGAAAGGAAAGGCGGAAAGAAGCGGCCATAAAAATTCCCGTCGAGTCATCATTGAATTCAAATTGAAAAATATTTCGGATCTCGTTTGTTCTAAATCAAAATTATAATCAACTTAAAATATATGAAAAACGAGAGAAAAAAAACGAGGCGGGGAGCGGCCATTATAATAGCTCACCCCTCCGGAAAAAAAAAGTATAAAAAACCGAAAAAGGCCACCACAAAGGCGCCACAAAGAGTGAGTGTCATGGCCATCCCCAGGTACAAAAGAGAAATTCGAAAGGGTAATCTCGTGACCGTCCGAAGTCGAGTATTAAATTTTGGCTAATTTCAAAGGTGCACAGCCGACATCGCGTGTTTTGCAGCATTCCAAAACGGAAAAAAACAACTTGTATATAATGAGGGTGAGGGAGACGTAAAAAAAGCGGGGATGCGCACGCAGCCGCTTGTAATACGATTATTTAACGGGGGGCATATCTATTTGCGTGTATAATTTCGCGCAAAATGGGTGTGATGACTAGTATTTGCATAGGAATATCCAGAACAATGTGCGGAAAATTAGAATGGGGAAGCGAAAAGGAGACTGCGCTATGAAATATGTATTTCGAAACGCGTGGGCACCGAGGCCCGAAACAGGGAGTTTCCAAGGGCAATCCCGAAATTACGCATGCGGCCAAATCGGGGTGGGTCAGGGGTCGACGCCCATCGACTGACCAGCGAGACCCACGAACAGCATTAGTATAATTTCGGCCATACTGTCCATCCCAATGAGACCAATATCCGTCCTCAAACTTATGCAACTTGCGGACCACCAGTGGCGGATCCAATGGGGAGGGGTGAAATCGGAAGCCCCCCCTCTACTCCCCCTAAATAAACAAGTAAAAAGACGTAGTTCGATGTTAAAAAAACTAAAACTAGAGCGGTTGACACAAGGTATTGCCAATATTGGTTC
>JAQIXS010006693.1:0-10276 GCA_034700785.1 Rossiulus vilnensis | reverse complement strand
TTTTTTTTTTTTTTTTTTTTTTTTTTTAAAGTGTAAAACACCCCTGTTTTAATGAATTTTTTAATGAAATGTTTACAATTTTATTTCTGGGGAAAGGAACCCAGACGAATATGGACGAGGCCGGGGCGGTCCATCTAGGGTCCAGGGTGTGGACTAGGGTTCGTCCGGAGTGTGACGAAAATTGGTAAAGATTGGTACAAAAAAAAGGATATTAGCCAAATTTGAGAGCTATTATTTCTCATATTTTTGTGAAGTATTTGTGGTGTGGAGGGTGTGAGGGTCAAGGTTTGGGGCTGGACCGAGCTAGGGTGGTTGTGTCCGAGGCTAATGCCACCCCCTTTACGTGCACAACCTCGCTAATTGTATCCCCCTTGAACTTTCCCCCCTAGAAAGGCCCTTACCTTCCAATGACCCGTTGCTCCAGACGTAATTGGTCCCATTTTCAAAGGCGTACAAGTCTTTCTGGAAGGGTCAGTTTCCAAATTAATGATATCTGGCCAACTGACCCTTAGCTCCTCCGACACCCGTATAACGAGCCTGCCATTTTTGTTAACGATGCCTGTCTCGTTTTACGGCTACGTGGAACACACGCGAGGGGGTCGTTGAACGTCCTGGAAAAGTCATTGAATAAAAATCATTGCTAGTGAAATTTTTTTTTCCAAATAATTGATTTTCTGGTGAATTTCGGATACTGGTGTCATTTGGTGAACTTTAATAACTGGCGAATTTATCACTATTTCGTGAGATTAATATAGTAATTGTTGAAGGTCGTAATTGAGAAATTTGTAAAAAAAATTGGCAATCGATAAATTGGTGAAATTAAGTAATTTAAAAAAATTGTAATTGAGAATGATGTGGTATTTAATACGTTTGCAGAAATTGGTAATTGAAAAATTATAAGAAAACTGGTAATTGATATCTTTTGGTGAAATTTAGTAATTGATAAATTTGTAAAAATTGGCAATCGATGAATTGGTGAAATTTAGTAGCTGTTAAAATTAATAACTGTGAAATTTGATGTCATAATTTCAAAATTTGGTAGAAATTCGTAATTGATGATTGGAAAAGCTGGTAATTGATACATTTGGCGAAATTTAGTAATAATATTGTTGGAAGTTGATGATTGGAATTTTCGGTGAAATTTAATTGATTTTTAAAATTCGCAATTGAGAAATTATATATTATATTTGAAAATTTGTTAATTGATGAAACTGGTGATTGATAAATTTGCCAAAACTATGCCACGTGGATGATGTGGGAGAGAAATTAAATAAATTTACAAATTAAAATAACGGATTTTAAAAAAAAACTAAAATATTGTAGAAAGGCTTTGGGAAATTTTGATGAATTTATTATTTCTGACCAAAGTTTATTTGCGACGGTACATAATTATTGTCAAACAAAACGTAACTGTAAAATGAGAAAGTCTACTATTTTTTTAGAGATGGTTGATTTATAGGGTTATCCCCTTACGAAACGCAATTTATGGTGACTGGGTAATGCAAACAAAAGGGGCAATTAACACGCTAATAAATTAGACAAATTGGGCTAATGACACACCCCTTAACTTAACATCACTAAAGTTTTGTCACAAATTTATCGCACTAAAAAATGTGTCAAATTTTGTTGTCTAGGAATTCCAATTTTTGAAATCATAAATATCGCCAGTGTGATAAATTGACCAAATCTTAAGAAAAATTCGTTGAAACGTTAGTAGATTTGCCAAAATTTCCTGCAAATTAGACACCTGTTTCTGAAATATTTACCAAATCTTATAAAATTCACAAAAAATTCGTTGAAACTTAAGTAAATTTTGCAAAATTCTTTGGCAAATCACGCAGTTTCCTGAAAGTTTCAGGTGTGGAAATTTCTGGAATCATTAATTTTGTGCATTTTAGCAAAAATTCTTTGAAACTAACAAGTTTGCCAACGTTTGTGGCAAATTGTGCACTTTTTTGAAGTATTTATCAAAATCTTTCGACTAGGAAATATTAATAAATACATCAATTTCCAGGAATTATAAATTTCGCTTATGTCATAAATTCACCCCAAATTTTTCGTTTATCTTTAATTTCCTCAAATTGTAGGTGGGGGATTTTTTGTGGCGTTGTTGCTAAACTCATCCACAGATGGCGCTGCGAAAGGTCCTTTTTTAAAATTTCTCAACATTAAAGGCGCTCCGTCGAGAGGACAATGCAAATGGCTGCATAATCCTAACCTCCATAATGTTTACCTAAATTATTACGCTATAATCTCGTTTTGAATAATGTATTAAAAAGGCGGTTTTTTGTGAGCGCCCCCTATGGCAAACAGATAAAAAAAATGCCACCGAAACCGAATATCGAACCACCCTGATGCAAAATGGTGGCACAAAACATATGGCTTTTTGTCCTTTTTTGTGTGTGTTGAAAACCTTATGTTTTGAGGGGAGAAAAGGACCTTAGAGTTGGGGGGGTCAAGGGCGCCATCTGTGGGGGAATTAGCGACCATTACACGTAACGGTTGCTATTCAAACAACGGATTAAATTTATTTGATCTTTTATTCATGGCTTTTAATGACTGGAGAAAGACCCTTGCCAACCTCTGGTCGCCATCTTTAATAATATTTAAAATTAAAATAAATTAAGTACAAATAATGCTTGAAATATTGAAAGACTTCAACTTGATTATAAATTCAGATATATTCGACTTCAGATAAGCTGTTAGTTCTGAAGAAAAAAAATAGAAAAACAACAAAACAAAAAATATATATTTGTTGTAAATATACGCTTAAAATAACTCCATTTTAATTTTAAAAAATTAAAAAAAAATTAATTGGAGGGAACCTTCCTAAATGGTTTTATTAAAAACAAATCTTTTGCAAGGGTGATTTTCGGAAAACTTTTTTTGTCCAAATTGTCACAATTTAGAATCCGTGTGCCTAATCGTCCACCCCCGTGCAAGGGCAAGGGGCCCCTAATCCTAACCCGTATAACAATCGAACGTTTTTTGGGGGCTAACGTTCTTTTCTGGACCACGATGACCACTAACGTTTTGCATCAATCAGGATCAGTTGGTCAGTTTTCGATTCCTTTTATTGTTTTCTGTTGTCATAAATACCCTGGGAGTCATCCTGACCACGGACCATCCTCTGCACCCACGCCACCTGGGTCCACTGGACACTGGTCAACTCGCTCGGGTGGTCACTCGGCCCGGCTTAGGTGGCCGGTTGTGCTCGCCATCGCGAGCCGCGGATATCGACGACAATTAGGCGATTTTTGGTAATGGCCAGCTGGGCGTGAATGACCACCGGTCAATCGATGGACACTGGTCAGTCAGGCGCGTGCTGCTTCCAAAGGACGATTAGGATTTTCGGTGGGTCCATGTCAAAGCATCCGCTCCGTGGATTTTTTTTCTTCTTGTTGTTGTTGTTGCTCAGAAAAGGGGTTTTAAGTGAGGGTGGACAGTGGTCAAGCTGCACGTGCGGATCGTGGGGGCGTGGCCCAAATGGCGTATTTTGAGAAAATGGGATCGTTGCTTAACAATAATGCAAAAAAACAGTTTTTTTTGTAATAATTTTTTGAGGTGAATTTGATTTTAAAATGCAGAAATTAGAAACGAAATTTTGATAATTATTAGAAATTTGCGAAAAAAGAAATGATTTCATAAATACTCCCAAAATTTCGTAAAATGAAAACATGATTAAAACTGCCCTGGTGGAAAGATCAGTATAATCAGTGCATTAGATATCAGTACAAATATACTGATCATGCATTGTTACTAGTAAAACAAACACTATAATAATATCGTCAGTTCAAAAAACCAGTACATATATAGTGATATCATTATAGAATCACGCTGATATCTCTAAGGTTTTACTGACATCAGTATAAAATCGTACTGGTATCAGTAGAGTATCACGTACTGATGTTTTCTCCAGGGTGACAATTTTGTTATGAAGATTGAATATAATTTGTTATTTCTGGCAATAATATTTAGAAAAAACAATCAATCAGTACAAATATACTGATCATATACTAATATTAATAAGAAATGGATAGTGATATCAGTAGAGTATCACATGCTGATGTTTTCTCCAGGTTAAAAATTTTGATATGAAGATTGGATATAATTTGTTATTTCTTGAAATAATGTTTATAAAAAAAACCGATCATATTTAATGAGGGATTTTTAGGTGTCTCCGCCTCAGCTCATGTTTTCCCCTTAATTCCTTAATTCCAAGGTGTTCCGAGGTGTTCGTTTAAAACCACCTGCACGTTTCCTGCGCTGGTCAAAGGGCATTGTGTTACCGGATATACGATCGAGTGGCGTGATTTCGCATTAAGTTGCTTCCAATCGGATCCCCGGGTCTCTCCAGCACCCCCTGAACCCCCTGTGCGTGATCTGGCATTTGAAGAACTAATCGCTTCCTCGAATCAATCAAATATTTATAAACGAACGACCTGGAACAATGCATTGTGGTTTTTAGAACGACCTACGAACACAATGCATTTTCGCAACTCCTTGTTGTCGAAATTCAGCTGGGTGTAAATCCTTCAGTACTACTACTGGACTTCCATAAAAACAAATGCCCCTTCCTTGACCCCCTTAGGGCCGGTTGCACCATCGTAGGTTAAATATGGAAAAATAATATTATAGAAAAATATGACTGAAATTTCCATTAAATTATCCCCAAAAAAAGTGGACCCAGGGGTTTCTAAGGGGTGAAGCTTCTCCCCCCTTATCCCCCTAAAATCGTGATCTCCTTAACGCCTCATTTCCTGCTCCCCCTAACGGCGGATTATCGCCGAGGGCCAATTAGATAATCCCGCTAATCCCGTTAACCCCTTTAGCCGCCCAATTAGGCGTCGATCGAAGCGCCCCCTGTTGACCGAGGACTTCTGAGATTTTCTCGATTAGGACTAAAGGGTTTAAGGGGGGTGAAAAAGTGGTCACCTGATAAATGATAGCCGAAATGCATGAAATCAATTGGGGGAAAAGATGGTGGGGGGTGTAAGTGCCACCTCCTGCATGGCAAATGCCGTGCTAATGCGTCGACTGTCGTTGCCATGGAGACAGCACAATCTGTTTGCTCAGGGATTTTGCTTTCAATTTGGACGAAAAATCCTTCAGAAAGAGACAATGGCAATGCTTTTATTTTATGGTCTCCTGGATCTTTATAAATAATAGCAGGTTTTTTAAGGGGGAAGGGGAAAATCGATTTACGTCGTCTGTGGTCTCACTTAACGTCGTTCTAAGCTGGAAACTGAGTGCGAGATTTTAGAGAATTTGAGAGATTTTAGAGAATACATGCACTGTAATAATAATAAAAATTTGAGATAAATTTCGATACTTTCAACTTTGTTGTAATTTGCAATTTTGGAGAATATCCAAAATAAAATGAAAAAAAAATCTGTGAAGAATAAATAGTCAATTCTAAAAAATTAACAATGGAATTTTCGTGCAGGAATACAGTCGTAATAATGATAATAATGAAATGAAAATATGCCAATGATAAACTAATAATGTTATGCATGTTAGAAAATAAAATCAACGGAAGTTTGAAGCTGGTAATGATGATAATAATGTTGTTAATTTAACGTGATTTTCTTAAATTAATACGGCTGTGTAATTCAAAATATTAGGGGATGTTAATAATTCATTGAAAAATTTGAAAAATAGTCAATTTTGGAAAAAGCTGGATTGTCGCTTGGAATAACTGTCGAAATAATAATTGAACGTAATTTTCGCAAATGTGTGCAGCAGCTTGAATTTTAATTTTTGAGAATGATAGAATGCAATTAAAATTAAAAAATTACAATTAAACTGTGAATTCCAGAAAATAAGTTTATTAGGGAATAATATTTTCTTTTTTGGATTTTAATACTTTATTGGTGTATTTTCAAATGTTTTCGTAGTTTACAGTTTAAATATATAGTAATTATTTTTTTGTTGTTAATGTAACGTTATTCCGTTTTATTTTTTATTAAAATTTCCAAAAAAAGGCAGATTATGGTTTGATATTTTCTACAAAATAGGGATAGATGTCTTACCTGAATGGTCAATAAATTCATCAATTTTTTTGTAATAGTTTATCTGTTTACTTAGTTTATATTTTTACTATTTTGGTTGGAATTTCTCTAAAATTTCGAGCGTGTGGTCAATTGTGGTCAGTTGTTGCTTACAGTGGACACACCTGTTCACACACGCTGCACTTGCTCAATGGCGTCTTCAAGAGTCAAGAACTGCAAGAAGTGACTTCGTAATCTTCCAGTCACGAATTTTTTTGTAAAAACAAAATGCTGCTCTCGCGAATATTTTTTTTTGCCAAATTTTTTGCAAATCAAGAAATCAAGTGCTTATTTAGACGGTTTTTAACAAAATGAAAATGCGGTTTCGTGGTCAAGATGGAGACGTTTGGCCAACGAAATCCTCTAGTGCTTTCTTTGCCTCTTTTTTTTAAATTTTTTAAAAATTAAAAAATAATATATACATAAACGTGTGTTTTTATGAGGATCGAGCCTGTAGTCATGACACGGCATTAAATTTTTAATTAATTTTTATTGCAATAAATCTTCGTAAAAGATCGGGTGAATTTCGTTGACATTAATTTTGAAATGTGCAGAAATATTGTCTGATTCTGAAATTTTTTTCCAAGTGATGAACAGACAAATTCGGATAAATTACGACAAAGGTTACGGCACTGGACTTGGAATTTATCTGAAAATTTAGTAATTTTTGAAATAAACGAAAATTTCCGTATATAAATTATAGAGTATTGTTCATTTGGGTGAAATAGCATTTACGCGTAAAATAAGAAGTTGTATTAAAGTTTAGGGCAATTCGATTACTTGCAATGCACGAAATTCGGAGTATTTTTGATGAAATTTTACATTCCATTTACACTCGAAATTCGGATGCATTTGTAGAAGCGATGGTGGATAAAAGTTTCTAGCAATTTGTTTACCTGTTATACGAGAAATTTGAAGGAATTTTTGATGAAATTAGACGTTGCAATTATACTTGACTTCAAATTAATGAAAATTTAAAATTTCATCAAAATTCATTTTTCATTTCATAATTTTTTTTTCTAAAAAAAAGGTAAAAAAAATATCATCGTTGCTGTAAACATTTAAGAATTTTTTACTTCAAAAAGTTCAGGAGTGTAGACGTTGTGGCCCACTGACGTTTCGCGAAACCACAAATCAAAATAATTACATTTCAATCAAAGCAAGTTAGTTTTCGCAAATGTTCATTTTATTTTCACATTTTTGTACAAGTTTTTGCCATACACCAGCCTGTCATTACGCATTGAGGCTCGATGTAATAAATATTTTTTTTCTTCTTTATTTACAGGTATTTGTCACGGTAATCGCTGCGTGCAAAGAGTGCCCCGAAATAAAACGCAAACAGCCAATTAAAATCCATCGTTAAAACAATAAATTGTTGAATAAATTAATTGATGAATTAATGAAGGGCCTTTTGGTGCCAATTAATGATCGTCCCTTCATTCTGAAGGATAAAAGCTAAAGCGCCTTAGGCTTGGGGCACGCGTTCCATTTCCCCACCGGACGTTCTATTTCGAAAAAGAAATTTCGCGTTCGAAACGTGCAGTTCTTGGGAAGAAATCTTCACGGTAAAAAAGTTGGAAACAAAACCGATTAATTTCAGAGTTGACCACGATTTCGGTTAATTAAAATCACGGAGAATCACGGGAATTGAAAATCAGGTAAATACCGAAAAGTTTATTTACAATTTTTTTTTACCTTATCGAATTAGGCCTAATGTAAGTTCAACACGACCTTGGAACCACAAAGGCATTGCTGAAGTCACGGAATTTCATTGCCGAAATAAAAGGTGCGAGTGGGTGTGTTGCTTTTGCGAGCGAACTCACGTATGTTTTCGAAGGGTGTCGGATGTTTTCTAGGGCCTTCTGTTACGATTACAATAAATACAGGAAGGAATAATAAATAAAAACGTAGTTCTAGATTGGGCCTGTCAAAGAGTGAGCTGAAAATCGATTGACGTTTAATGGGAATTATAGTAGGCCTATTAATGAAATTTTAATAAATCAATCGCTAAATTTTAGCACATGCATGTCTAAAACTTTAAAACGGAACTTTGCAGTATGTGTAAAATTATGCGCGGGGTCTGTTAAGGAATGTACGGAGGCTCTGGTCCCTAAACTCAAGTACGGAGTCCCTTGTCGTCCATGCACTCATTACAGGATATCTGGCCGTATGGATAAACATGGAAATATCGGGGTAATTAATATTTCCTGGAAATGTCATGGAAATTCATTGTGTCTGGAAACTAATTGTCAAACCAAAAAAGCCATCTTAGATGAGACATATTCATCCTAAACACCTTTAACATGCTTAAACAGCCAGTCACTCTTAGGTATGATGTGATAGGATAATTTCTTATGCACTGATAGATGCATACCAATACAGTTTGAATTGAATATGATCATATCAATAAAAGTGAGTTTAAAATCACCTTCACATGGTTTGGAAATTAAAGAAATGTTGTCTGGAAACCTGGAAATGTCATGGAAATTAGCTATTGGGTTTTGCCAGACACCCTGATTCAAGTATAGAGGAAGGAACTCGTGTAAGGAGTCCGTTGCCGTCCCTAAATTCAAGTCCGGAGGTCCTTGTCGTTGGGTTACTTCTCCTTCAGTGCACGTATCCATTGGTTGCTTGGTATTGCTGCGCGTCCACGATGACGCTGGTGTAGCCGGGTTGTTGCATGACTGGAAGATTACGCGCCATTGCCAGGTCCGGGTGCTCGTGGTACGAGTGCAGGGCAGCGTCAAAGGTGGCGCCCCCGTAGGTACCATACATGCTCTTGAAGCAGTCTGCGTAGGCGTCGCCGTCATCGCCCGAAACTGCCGAATCTGGTGACTTGACCATCCCCAGGTAGCCCTTGTCCTGTTCGCCACCACCGCCTTCAGCGCTGCTGTCGCCGATGGACAGGCAGGTTACCTCGCTGGTCAAGAACTTGTGGCCGAGGTAGGCGCCATTCAGGTCGCCACCAGGGGGCGTCTCGTGGTCGTTGAGACTGGCCTGCGAGTAGGACGACTCGGACTGGCAAGGACTGGAGTGGTCAGCGGGCCGGCACTGACCGCGCATGATGACCGACTGTTGGTGAACGATGCACGAATCGGATGCCGCCAGAGGGCGCCGTGGATGTGCCGTTGCAGGGTAGAGCACAGTGAGGTCGGGTGAGGTACATGACGAGGGCGCCATCAATGCCGGCGACGCTGTGGTGCCTCCGTCTGGCACTTGCTCCGAGGAAGCACCACATGACTCCGAATCGGTCTCCGACAAGTTGGTGCAGTCCGATTGGTCGCTGCCGAAAGACGTCTGCAACGCCATGGCCGGGGCGCCGAAGGAGCACGGAAGCGCCGCCTGGTGGTGGTCGGTGGCGACTGCGCACGAAGTCCGGCCGGGAGACGGTGGCGCTACCGTCACTGCGGTCTGCTGCTGCATGCACTGCTCGTAGCCAGGGAAGTTGGCCATGTCCGTCCTGGTGTAGAAGCGTTCCTCCATCACGGGGTCGTACGTAGCGGCCCCACCGCCGATGTCAGAGTAGACTTCCGGTGGTGCCCCCTGGTAGACGTCAGCATAGGAGAGGCCAGGGAATGGCACGCCTACGTCATAGGGAGGCTGGGGCGCCGCTGCTACGGTGGTGACGCCGTACGAGTCCGAGGCATATTCGGCACTGCCGTCGCTTAGACCAGAAGGGGGTGTCACTAGGTGTCCTGAGGGTGGCGTCTGCTGCTGCTGCTGTTGGTAGGGGGAGCGGCGGTACTTGGCACGGGCCTGCCTCGCCTTGGTGGTTCTTGGCTTGTCCGGGTTGGAGAAGCCCTCGAATGCGTCGCTCTTGTTGCCTTGCATTTGGTCTGTGAAGAGCAGCGTGTCGCGGGCCTCCACTTCGCTGTGGAAATAAAAATGTAAAGTTATCGTCCATACAACAGTGCTATCATATCCTGAGGAGTCCCAATAGTCCTGTCCTATCCTATATCCTATCCTATCCTATATCCTATCCCAGTAGTCCTGTCCTATCCTATATCCTATCCCAATAGTCCTGTCCTGTCCTATGTCCTATCCCAATAGTCATATTCTATCCTATATCAATTCCAATAGTCATGTTCTATCCTATATCACATCCCAATAGTCATATTCTATCCTATATCACATCCCAATAGTCCTGTCCTATCCTATATCCTATCCCAATAGTCATATTCTATCCTATATCCTATCCCAATAGTCATATTCTATCCTATATCCTA
>JAQIXS010006692.1:0-10277 GCA_034700785.1 Rossiulus vilnensis | reverse complement strand
ACTGTCTCATCGATAGTCATCCATCATTCAGCAATTGTGGCTGGAACTGCGCGTGCCTGTGGGCAAATTGTTCCGTGCCAGACACGCATGGCTTGTGGAAATCGATGTCTCTAATCTACCAGAGGCGTCATGTCGCAATCGCCCTTGCGTGTGAAGGGCACTCGAAAACGAAAACTGGAGATCCATTGTCAAGTGTTCATTTACATGAAGGCAGAGACACGCGAGGCTTGCAAGTTCCAACTCCCCCAAGATGTTAAGAGACAGGCTGAGGTCGTTCATCAGCGATCGGGCTGTGGGACTTTCACATTTTTCAGAAATGTCCAATCAAAGCCAGGAAATTGAAAATGTCCTCCGTGAGCACAAAGGCATGATTGGCATCCCAGTGAAAGGGGTAGGCCACCCCTTTTGGTTGATTAGGGGGTAGAATGCCTGAAAGACAAAATGCCGACCAGACAACAACAGAACCCCCACGGCCACCCTTGTGTCAGGATCAATATTTCAATTGGCACTATTTAGAAAACCCAAGCCCCACCGATGGTTCTGAATGTTTCCACAGGAAAGACCACTACGGTGGAAAAATTCTTTTGACAATTGTTCAGTAAGCTTATAACTAGTTCGTTTAACGTGTCGTGATTAATCGATCTTCATAGCGGAGTACATTTCAGAAAGTGTAGCGTTTAATCGGAGTGGTCGAATGTCACCAGCATTCCGTCAGTGTGGAATTTAGATTTGCCAGTACCTGTGCAATTCATCAACACTGATAGCTGGGAACGAGTATTCCATTACAACACTGAGCTTCTACTATAGTTTACAAAAAAGTAGCCATATTTGACGTAAAATATGCAGCGAGGTGGTAGAATGATCATAATCTTTCATTCCAATCCACTTATGGAACTCCCACTCCGAACCCGTTCCAAATGATAACTTTAAGCTACAAAAACATTAAATTTAACAACGATGTGGTGGAATCTACCAAATAATTTTGGCTGATGAATTACAAACCCCTAACACGCAGTACATCCTTCTAAAAGAAGGGTACTGAATCGAACGGAAATACCATAGCTTTAGTAGAATGTATGGCGTTTTATTTTAATTAAAAAATAGCAATTTGCAAAAACCTTACAAATTCCTCTAAACGTGCAGTACTTGAAATGTTCTGTCTTGTTATTTAAAGCGCATACCACAAAGTTATCTATGTCGATAACTGCATGTTAGAGCAATTGGGTTCAATTCAACTCTTTACCCTACTGTCGGCAAAATCGATTTGCCATGTTATGGGGGTGTTCATTGTCGAAGTGAATTTCTGTTAGCCTAGGGCTATCCTTTGGAAGAGAATTCCAACGTCTGATGGCATGCACGAAAAAAAAACACCCAATAGTAGGGTTCCTTTAAACAATCGCAGCTATAAAACCTGAAGAGGCATGTCCGAATTTCCGCTGAATGGATGTATACGTCCGTGGCAAGAAAACGCAATCGGACAAAGTGGGAAAACCCGGATCAAATTCACTCCGTCTGGAAATCGATCAGCATCGTCCCTTTAACCCAGCCCCACAAACCGTTAACGGGGTCGCCGCACCACACTTACCAAAACTTAAACGGAATCAATAATTTCTTGGCGAAGGCCAGCTTGCTCTCTGCGGATGGCTGGGGGGCCGTGGGGGGCGCTGGTTACTCCGCACCTGCTCCCGGTTCCTCGGGTCGCTCAGGCGGATGGGAGTCGCGGATCCGGCAGCATTTTTCGGCGTGGCTCCTTCCGGTCTTCGGGCTTCGAACTGAGTCTGCCGGCGAATCCGATGGCCGGGCCCATTGCGGCGCGTGCGGGGGAGCGCGGCATCGAGCATTCAAGGCTCAGCCATTGACAACGAAAACCCGGTTATTTGCTATTTTCTTCCCGTGGCCTTGCGCGAACACCTCGCCCATGTGCGCCGCCAATGCGGGAGTAGAGAGAGATGGGGGTGGATCACCTCTCTCCAGGTAAAGCGTGGAGCCAGATCCCACGTGCTATTGAGCGGAGGGAAATGGCACTTTTCCTCCTGTTCCCAAAATCATTCGAAATTCTGATGATGCGCAATCGATATCGACCACTTCTTGAAGAATGCACCCAATGCAGCGTGCTTAGTGGAGGAAGTACGACCCCCCTGTTTATTTCTACAAAATGCAGAAATTTGAAAGAAAGAAAAAAACGTTACGCGACCTCCTAACACGGGGCCTCCCTGCATTACAACCTCCGAATTTTTTCGGTCGATTTTTCAAGTTTCTTGATTTTTTCATAAATAAACAGGGGCATTTTGAAACTAAACCAAAGCTGAAACCCTAGTGGACGACCAGTTCTACACAGTGAAAAATAAATTGAGCACTTATAATAAGTCTTTACAGCAAAAAAATGTGTGAGCAATATTTTTGCACTGTGCTCAACCTTAAGCCCCACCCAGGATGCCCACCATGCAAAAACATGACACATTTTTGCTTCAAATACCTTTTATAGTTGCTGCATTTACTTGTTTATGTGTGTAGTTCATCATCCACTAGGGTCTGCATAATTTTCTATAATCTGAAAATGCCCCGTTTATTTTAAAAAAAGTTTTAAAACCGTTATAACCAAACTCCACCAATGCCAATGCCAATTTTTATACTTTTTTCCATAGTTTTTTCTAATTTAATTTTTATAATTAAACGAGACATTATCAAATAATACAATTACTCAAACCCTAGTGAACAACAACTTCTACATAGGAAAAAAAAAACAAGTTTAGCAATTATAATAAGTATTTTAAGCAAAAAACGTGTATTTTTTGCATGGTAGGCATTCTTTTGGACCTATTTTATGGAATGTTAGCTAGAAATCGTGATTTATAATCGGTCTTTTACCATCCATTTCGCCCAAGGCGTGTCTTATTACATTTATTAATGTTTATGTTCAACCGGGGTATTTTCCCCACGAATGGAACGGTGACGTTTCAGGAAAAAAAATCACAAATGATGGACTTCGAACATTTCAAGTTTAATGATGGGGTATGAAATAATAATAAGGATCATTTGAAACGTAAGTTGTGTCAAATGACCCGAAAATGTTGAACTTCGTGTATGTGGGTGACCAAAATACAAGTGGAAAAATACTTCGCTTGTTTACGAAATAGCATGCATCGATTCCAAATTCTAACGCCCAAAAATGCGAACGTCGCTTTTGAATTCAAACCATATTTTGTTCTTTGTTTCAATTACAAATGAAGGAATTTGAAAATCCACAAAAATACCCAGTTTCCTGTTGTTAGGTACGTGCAGTTTTCAGGTGTCCTTCTTCCTTCCCCCCTTTCTTATCAGGCTGATTATTATTACATAATTTATAATGTTGTATCTAGCATATTTCATCCATAATCTATCCGCATTTGAATTTTTGTCAACAAGTACCGAAACTAACAATGGTTGTACAGTTAACTTGTTTTTATCACCGCATAAAATGCCAAAGTATGGTCACCTTGAGAAAATCTTAAGGCGTGGCGGTTTTAGATTGAAATGCGATTGCAACCAAAATCATTCAGATTCTAACTTCACCGTTACCCTCGATAGTTCTCGGTTCGTTCCAGATCAACCGAAATTCAACACCAGGAACATCCCATTTTGACAAGACCCTGGTTTACTAATGTGACTTCTGACAGAGCACACGCTAGCGTGCATCAGCACCTATTGACACCAGCATTCATCTTTCTGGCCCGCAGTTGGTGGCCAAGTTCTGGTTTTAGCGAAAAAGCGCTCGCCAATCAGCCAGGAAGTTCGAATTTAGGTCACCGATTCTTCGCGAGGCAGCCTTCGCCGAAATGCGAGGGAATCCAGCTTTCACCTTCACCTTCAACCTAAGTTTTCGCTAAAAAACTAACCAAGATGAGCTTACCGTGGGGACATGGAGGCTTCCTCAGAGGCGTCGAAGAAGTCCTCATCCTCGCTGCTGGAGTAGGACGTTTCCGGCACGAACAGGCCAGCGAGGGTCTCCGGAGAGGCCGAGCCCGCCACTGCGATTGCCAGGGGCTCGGTGTTGCCTGCGGTGCGGTCTCCTCCTGCGAGAGAAAGGCATCGGTCAGGAAGCTGGCACTTGGGACAGAACATTCGGCAAGATTTCCGCGAGGAAGCGAGTGGGTGGCAGCCATTGGCGACTGGAGGGAAACGGGTTTTTGCGTGGCAAAGTTCTCTGGCGAGCTTGCCTGATGTGGATGTGGGCATATTTGTCAAAGATGACGTTGGCGATCAGTGTATAAGGGCTGGGGTACGGCCTATTTCATTGGTCAGCATTAAATCTTGATGATCTGATAGATCTTTGGAATGAGTTTCATGTGTGTCATTGTAAGAACAGGGACCATCTTCTCAGGATACTTCACAGGATTGATTGTGAAAGTTATTCGCCACTAAAATGACTCGGTGGCCAAGCTCTTCACGACTTAGGAGCAATGATCGGATATTTGATTGGATCCACATGCGAGGCATGTGCTTCAAGATAACGCTAACTGAATTTTCGAGCTTTTATTTACAGTGTTTTGAAGCAAAGCTCGTGTGACTGCACACTGATCGTAACGTTGATAAATTTAAAAATGGAAAATTCCAGGAAGTTCAGATGGTGACCCATCTAACAATGCTCTATTTTGAGAAAGATTTTGATGTGCTGCTATGACTGATATGTGACCTACTAATGAATGCTGTTATAACAACAACAAAAGAAAAGTTTAATCTGGATTCCCACAGTCAAATTTAAGTCTGGCATAAAAAAATGATACCGAATTTTTGCTTCGAATACTTGTTGACAATTTTATTTTTCAGTATAGAACTGGTTGTCCACTATGGTTCTCAATTTTTTTTTTAATTTTAAAATGTCCAGTTTATTATTATTTTGTAATTAAACTTAAAAACCATACATATTTCTAGAGGCTGCATAAAATTTGTTTTTCAAATTTAATTTTTTATATAAAAAACAAACCTGGACAACCAAATTTACATACTAAAAAAATGAATTGAGCGATTATAGTAAGTATTTGAAGCAAAAATCTGTACTTTTTTGCATTGTGGAAATCCTTCAATCAGAATTGCGAATAGCCTGATTTCACGTTATGCAGTTGTCAAAATAGATAATCCAGGATGTATTGGCACCTACCTTGAGCATTATTAGAGTCTTGATGCCTCTGCAGCAGGGTTTCAGGCGACTCTTTCACGCTCTTCTTGCACTGCTTCGGCCGTCTCCTGGTGACAATCTCCTCGGTGCATTCTACGGCCGGTTCGACCAAAGCGGTCCCATCGACGGCGGGCGCATCTAATAAAGATGCAGCAAAGTCGACAAACCCGAAACCTTCATCATCGTCCATGTGAAATCCTAGCAAGCATAAATTGAGCCATGCTCCTACAAAATGGTTCTGGCAACCGAAAGACTACGTTGATCTCCACTCGCCATCCAAAATGAAACCAAAGGCATTCCACAGCTGTGAGACTGAGGCCACAAAACCAACTGCAGAATTGGGCGAAAATTCCCTGGAACGTATTTCAAAAGGGACGCAACACTTGTGGAAGCTTCATACGTGCTGCCCATCGGTGTTTCTGGATTCGTGCCATAAATCTAATTCAACCACTTATATTATTTTATTTCTGCTCCTCCTACTTTGCCGGAGTAATGAATAATAAATGATTAGAAATCAACTGTGAGCTTTCTGAAATCTATTGATAAGCACAACATATCTGAAATGACCATTTTATTTTTTGTCAGTTAAATCTAACTTAAAGAATTCTTTCCATTTTTAAAAAATAATTTGATAGCGTTGCAAATTATTTTTATAGACAACGTTACAGTTGCCTTCTCAAATTGACTATTTTATATTTGCTGCCAGTAAAATCAAAATTACAGAATGCAATATTTTTCCTATACAGGATTGTAAATTCTAGTTTATGAAAATCTGCCTAGTTGCAATTTTCTTTTTTGCCTGAATTCTAAAACTATCTGTTGTCGTTAAAATCAAAATTACGGAATGCTTTATATTGGCTTTTTTTTTCATTTTGAGACAGTGTTGGAAGTTCTATTTTATGAAAAATGTTCCAGGTTCAATTTTCTTTTGTTGCCCAAAATCTTGTTGTGCATTGTAAGCAGCATTTGTGCATAAATTACCACATAATTTCACTTTTTTAGTTTCTTGCAAGTTGATAACTAGCCATAGCAGAAATTAGAAAGTTTTTGTGATTGAATTTTGAAATGTTTTTTTAACGGAATTACTGAATCATACCATTGCGGAAAGTAGTTTGGCAATAATACAGGTATGGATGCCTCACAACTGTGGAACACGTATATACCTAAGGGCAAGTGCGTGGTATGGCATCATGCGAAGCGCCAAAACAAATACAAACGACAACCAATAAAAACAAGCGGGTGAGGGATTCACTAGGCCAACCAGGCTGATGTTAGTTCAGGCAGGGCATTACAAGCCGGTTAAAGCAAACCGGGTGAGTGCAACCGCTCTAAAACCATTCACGTGCAATGTGGTTGACCTACCGGGGATCTGGGCCGCCTTATCAGGGGCGCCAGCGCTGCACTTTTCGTCCTTTTTTTGGGCAGCTTGCGTGAAACGTGACACAATGTTTTTACGGAGGATCTGATCCGAAAACGCAGAAAGCGGAAGAAAACTTACGCATTTTTTTTAGGGATTTGTCCACGGCCTGTATTGCTCTTTGCACTATCTGGGGCTGATAAATGCCGTTGACGGGGTGGGCCACGTTCTGAAACAAGACAGCACTAAGCTAGCGACACGAGGGGAAAATTGGCAACTCACGGGTTGGGGCGTCTGCCTTCTTGCGCCCGGATAGCACCTTTACCTTGGCGATTTGGAGCAGGACAATGGAATGTTTGATCGACTCTAGCATGGCCTGAAAAGTGCAGCATGGAGAAGAAATAATCAAGTACAGCAGATGAGGAATGGAAGCGGTCACATTTGACATGCCTATCCTAGGAAAAGCTCACGTTTGCCTTCTCGCGGACGCCGTTCAGGCGCTCTTGTGAAGGTGGAGCGCACTTTTCGCATCGCCTTTCTAGGTCCTGGAAAAAGTGAACAGTGTCAGTGCCTTGGACTGACTTTTCAAGGTTTCTGGAAACATTTCCCTGACTTAATCAAAAAATGAGAAAAATAATTTAACACCTACTGATATTTTTATTTATTATTTTAAAAGTTGACAGTGTGCTATGGAATAGTGGAATTCCCTATTATTGCATAAGTGATTATGCAATTCAAAGTTTTAAAAAAATGAATAAAAATGTCAGTATATTGGTCAATTTTGTTTCCATTCTCGTTTGAGAAGTATCACAACAATTAATCATTTGAGATAATGGCAATTTATGTGATGCAAATTTCAAATTTCCCTGACTTGCGCAGAATAATCATTTTTCTATGTGGTTCTTAAAAATGTAATCATTGGAAGTAAATGTTTAAGCTGCGCAAGCTAACATAACTACAGCCTGGCTAGAGAAATAATGCTGAAGATGTAAAATCATGTCAACATTTATGTATAAATCCAAAGAAAGGAAAATAAATGTTAGCACCTTGACTTGTTCGATCATGATTTGTAAGAAGGCATCTGCTTCCGTCAGTTTCTTGTTGAAGTCTTCGACTGTGGGGACGGGCGTCTTGGGGTCCCATCGCTACGGAACGAGAGCAAAAGCGACATATCACTTACTCACCAGACATATAAGTGTTCGAATCAAGATTTTGCAGGCTTACTTTTTGCATAACTTGTGAATGATGGAGCCTGGTGTCCTCTAACGCCCTGACCCACCTGTCGCGCTCGGTGGCATCTTGAGCTGTACATAGGCAGGGAAGTCCATCAGAAGTCCATTTTGAATTTAATAACAAGTGTTAAGAGTCTGCACCTACCTTGAAAGTGAAACATCTTGCCATCTACAGTGATGGTAAATGTGGAGTCGTCGTCGTCAATACTGATTATAGAGCCCTGTTTGTGAAACATGAATTTGAGAAGGTCACAAGAGGAATCAGTTCGGTAAAACCGAACAGGGGGTGTTTCACTTACCTTCAATCTAACACAGCCTCTGCGAGCTCCTCTAGCCATCTTCTCTTTAGTCTGTGTGCGACATTAGCAACAAAAGCCAGATTAATGTGTTTATTTAACAAAGTTAGTGGACTGATAGGCTACTTATGTAGTTATTTTTTGTACTTCTGGGTTACTATAATTGATGACATTCAAGTGCAACATTTTTATATGGTGACGTTAATACATATCATAACATATGTCATATTTTCAAGCAGCTTAAGACCTAGTGACAAAGATTCGTGTTTATCCCAAACAGTTTTAGTTGGCACTACAACAAAAAGCTTGTTTCCGTATCGCAAGTAGCTGGATTCAGTTCCTCATTAATATGTTGACCGAAATGTTTGCACATGTAGTGAAATTAAGTTTTCACTTGATGATTCTCGACCTTACTCGTGCACAATGGCACACACCGCACTACAGCTGGTTGATATTTGTGCAAGTGTGATACCATAGTGACACACGACTTTGGTAAAGAAGCTATGGCTCAAATTGCTGAATTTTATGAGAACATGTTAGAGATGGTTTAAATTATTTGAAAGCATCCAAGCACGAGCAATTATTTCACTGGTTATGCTCTACTTGTGCTTAAATACCAGCAATGCAATGCTTGACAACAACATTGTACTTATATTTTTACCTATGCAGCATTAGTGATATACCACAATTTTTTCAATGTTTCAAAGCTTCCTAAATCATCTTCAAGCCTTCGTTTGGCAAGGATTATGGAAATGTCTAATAAGTTTCCCTATAAGTTTACAAAACTCACAATTATTGATAGGCGATTTCCATTTACAGGTTAATTGCAATTTTTTTTTCTGGATAGCCCATTGCGTACAATGCCTTACGCAGTGAAATCAATGTTTTTACAAATGTTTTTTTACAATTCATCTGCTTTCTAGTAACTCTAGCATGCTGGTAGTTCCTTTTACACAAGGCATACAGATAGCAAATTCTGAAAAAAATTATTTCTGCGATTCTGTTTATCAAACAGAGTAAACTAGCTTATATGAATGATAAAGATGACATGCAAATATAAATATCAGGAAATTGCTGCAATGAACGCTGCTGAGTATAATTTATGAAAGAAGTTTTGAAACTCAGCAATAGCCATATATCTTGTTCCCTCTTCTATTATTCAGAATTGCTGTCTACTGAATTTCCTACTGTTTTAGCAAGCTAGATTGCCCAACACGTTAATAGCAATTCCATTTGGCGACGCTTTCAAAATATTGATCCATTGCAGCAGGAGGAAATGCAAACCAGCAAAGCAAATATTTGTCACCGTGCCAATCTTCTTCTGCATTGTTTTAACGTCCTGGTTATTCTATCCCCCCACCCCAAGACGACATATGTAACGCACATTCACATTCAGTGCCCCTCTGGAGAGGGTTACAAGAACGCTTGTCACGCATTCAGAAATACACGTTTGGTACCCTGAACCAAGACCATGATTTTGGCTTTACTGAATTTTCAGTTATTTTCCTGCACAATCTTCATTGGGGGAAATACTCATTACACTATACACAACATTTTCAAGGACATTTTTGCCTTTTTAGCCATTTTTTCAACCAGAACCGGGGATCTCGCACACCCCTTCGCATTTCGAATATTTTTAAAAATCAGGAGAAGTAGATGCCAAGCCCGAAATCGTTCAAAGTTGACAGCAAATCACGTTGCACTGCAATGCAGGACGCTGTCAACTTTTAACTTATGACGAATTTTGATTGTCATTTGCGTCGTTGTCCAGCCACTCACATTAAAACCAAGCAGGTAACTGAATCCCGAACTGCCGGGCTATCATGACACACAACAGTTCTTTTTATTTGAAAATAGAGAACTGGAATCGATTTTAGAATATTCCACTGATCCACTCCCCTTTTCGAGTTCTCGTGGCTCCGGCCTCTCGCTACGAACGCCCTAGCGCCACTCGCCCGTCTCTGGCCGCTGCCAGCGGAAATCTGCCGAGAAACTGAACCTTACTGTATAGTAGGAAAGAAGTCCAGCGCTGTCATCCAAAACAAACCAGCGGTACTGCCATCCTTTCATCACATTCGTCCACTTCATCAGAGCTCCTTCCAGCACCGCCATCTTGACCTTCGGATGGAATGTAGGTGGCGCCCTCGGCGGCGCTCGTGACTTCCAGGTCCAGATTCAAGCGAGCTGTTTGTTAAAGCAGAACGATTCGCTCTAGGTGGCTTCGCCGTGCGTTCAAG
>JAQIXS010006691.1:0-10278 GCA_034700785.1 Rossiulus vilnensis | reverse complement strand
TCACCCCCCCCCTCTAGCCCTTCTTATACCTCCGACAAAAATCCAGTTTCATATCATACCAACCCACAGCTTCTTCCATCTCGAAGAAAAATCAATTTAAATTTTCGAAGCTCTTAATGTGCCTTTCTAGCAAACCCAATAAAATTACAAAAAAATATGCATTTTTGCTTTTAAATTGCTAAAGTTATTTTTACCAGTGTAGAATTGGTCGTCTACTAGAGTACTGAGCAATTGGTTTTAGTTTTAAAAAACTGCCAAGCCATAACATCGTAAGTGCCAACCCCACAAAACACCAATCTCGACGTAATGCTAATGTGAAACTAGTTTGACATTAGTAGATTAGTAGATAGAAACAGCCAAAAATTGTTGGAATTTTGATAAAAAAAACCCTAAACATGCAAGTAACTCCCCCTATTGCCCCAATTTTCAAATCATTTGCCCGGACTTGACAGCAGACCTTGGTAAGGTGGACACGAATACTCGTTATCCAATTAAGGCTCCTTAAAACCGCATCATTGTTCCCAAAAAACATGTTCCAAAAGTGAGTATTGAAGCCTGGACGTCACAATGAAGTAAAGAATGACATGTCGTCCTACTTGTCACCAGAGATTATACGCGATGCAGTACGCCTGGCACTTACGACTTTATGGCGACAACAAATACGATAAAAACGCGATTGTTTTCGTAATTCAACCACACAGGTGTGTAACGATGTTTAAACGAAATCAGATTAGTGCAATCTATATTTTTCCTCTTTTGAAAAGCTGATTTTTGGCGCTTGGCAAGTTATGGTTTGGCACCCTTCAATTGTCCATCGCTCCTTTCGAGGGTTAGAGGTGCGTGCAATTTCAGGGTATTTCCCCTTTAACACCCCCCCCCTCTCTCCCCTCCCCCCTTTTGACAACGCCGGACGGACGGTCCATCAGCTATCGTCCTGCCCACTGTCCATTCATCAAAACGTGTGACAGGTGTTGACTTTTTTACGACTGCCCTTTTTGTGTTGGACAGGTGAATTGAAAGCCAGTGGAGCTGCGATATTGTTAACTCCTAGAGCGGGTCAAATTACAGATATGGACGTCATAAAATCATAAAAATAACAAATCTGGTTCTTCAAAAGACCAGGTCCGCCATAACCCATGCACTATCAAGAATTCCCACGACCCGTACAGGACGACACGTTGTAATCATGCAATACAATTCAATTCAATTCAATGCCTGGCGTTAGGGATTGCAATCCATCAACCCAGTTGATTATTCATTAAGCATTGCACCACAGCAGGTTAGCAGCTAACCATGGGTTAACGATGAGCCAGGTGATAGGCAGGATTTAGCCTAACGTTTGTAACGTAATTCAATTTTCCCAGAATTCCTAGCTGCAACAGGCTAACCCTTAGGTTAACTTTTGATAACCCCGAGTTACCTAACCTTTCTTGTAACCTGCGGTGGTGTAACCGGCCCTTAGTGGTTACCACCGCATTTTGATGGTCATCATCATCATTGCGAAACCATATCCCTTAATATTGCATTTACGAAATGTTGAAAAATGTTAAACAGCCGATGTTTAAAAAGCGATTTCATAGAAACGCTCTTCCTTTATAATACGTCTGCAATATTACAGATTTACAGCATAAAAAATATCGGAAATGATAAATTCACTGTATTTTTCAGCCAATATACGAGTATTAGGTTCATATCCAAACTAATAATAACAATAACATAAATATTATGATTATTCTATTGCGAGAATTCAGCTTCAATCTCAAATAATAATAATAATAATAATAACAATAATTTCTCATTTAATGGGAAAAATTGTTCATATGCTATTCGAATTTTTCTATTTTCATAATGTAATTTTCAAAATGTAAATGGTAATCATTTTAGACTTCATTGGAATTCATTTTTATTAGAAATTACCATTGCTTATGAAAATAAACGTTGAATGTATAAATAAACTTGCAATTCACAGGTTAGATATTTATAGAATGAAAATAAAAATAAAAACAAACACTATTAATTTGTACGCTTTTTTAAAAATTCCAAATTATAAAACAACTTAGACCCTATAGCGGACGACCTATTCTACATTTGGAAAAAAAAAACAATTTTGGCAATTATAACAAGTATTTGAAGCAAAATTGTGCAATTGTTTTAGCATGATGGGCATCCATCCATAATTGGTACGCAAGCAGAAGTGCGAGGGGTGCCCTATGCTCAATGCGCATGCGCAGAATTGATTTTTTATATATATTTTTTATATTTAAAAAAATCATCGTTTCTGTCTGTAGCTCTGGTTTTTCGCATCGGTCTTATTAAAAGGGCAGTTTCGCTTTAAGGTCCTGATCGATATTTCATTTAAAAATAGCTTCATTTGGAAATTTATTTCTTCCACTTGCACTCAGTTCGTCTTTAAAAACCGAATCTGGATCGATGAACTAACGCCCTGCATCATGCCCATATATACTATACAAGTATACACGATGTACGTGTATAATATGGCATATATACCAATTAAGACATAGGCCTAATTCGAAGCTGCTTGCACTTGAAACGCAAAGTCCCCAAGGGACATCCATAAAGGACGTCAGAGGTTAATGGGGGTGGGGTGGGGTGGGGGGGGTGGACTAAAGGGGGACGTCAGAGGTCAGTGTGTTCGGACCTCCTGCAAAGGTTTAAGCCCCTGAGTGCAGTGAAACTTGACAAGAGCGACCACTAAGTAACACGTAAATAGGACGTTTTAGGTCATTTTAAGGTCATCCTGTTCCATTAAGGGAAGTCGCTCATTGGTCATTATTTTCCCAGAATTAATTGATACGTTTGAAACAAACGTCATAAAAGGATGATCTGCCCATATGGAAAACATTATCGAGATAATATTTTTAACAGATTTTTAAAAAAAAATATTCATCATACATTGAAAATGCGTGTATATCAAAATTAGCCGAATTCCAAACATGAATAATAGACTGTATTATAAATATATGCAACATAGATCAGAATTTAAAAAAATATATATATTTTGGCAGGAATCAAACCCAGAGTCGACTATTCTAAGCTATCAGATTTCTATATGCCGTCTTATGTCAATATAGAATATATATAATTCAGTAGCAAGAGTTTTTAAAATAAATTAATTGTAAAAAGTATAAAATATTGGACAATGCGCATTTCATACTTTGCTTTCAAAATGTTCACTATAAGGAATATTTCAATTAAATATTTTTAAAAAATACATTCCGAAAATATATTACCGATATGTTTATACATTTTACAAATAACATATATTATGAATCAATTTGCATACATATGAAATTTTCCATATGGGTGTTACTAACAATGTATTCGAATGACGTCATTTTATATAAAACAAAAATGAATCGTGTTCTATACTGATTTTGGTACTGACATGGTATACGTCTTACTTGCATGCACTTATCAACATTTACTTTCAGTGTATAATCTTATAATTTTATATCAATTCATTAATCATGCATATTACTGCAAAATATACATGCAGTGGCTTTTACGTAGATTAATCATATAAAAACACATCCTAAAAGATGTATTTTTTTTTCATTTATTCATTGCACTTTATAAACACTGATTAAAGAAACATTGACTGGCACCAAATTACCATATATTCAGTACTTGTAATTGCATGTACATTGCCGCTCATTGGTCCGAATTAAACATTTAATATATATTGCCTTAATTGAACATATAAAAACATGTTTCTGTATATATATATAATTAAAATAATCCTCATATATATATATAAAGTACGTGAATATTTTGAAAAATGCATCACATAGACGCATGTATACGAAATTGATACCCATTTAAAAATGCAATATTGCAAAATTCACTAATACAAAATTTAACATGTATATTTTCAAAAAAGCTTGCAACATGCCCATTGTGTTACATACAATATATTAGAAATTAATATTTTATAAACGTCAGATTATAAATGTCCACTCAAATCAAAAATAATTTGTTCCGACATTTTTATTTCTCTAAAATTTCTGCTAAAATTGGATGACAGTTCTCGCTGGAAACTCGCACAATTTTGCATACATTTTAAATGTTCGTTAATGCCAATTAAACGTAAAAATGAACACAAACATAGGTTGGTATTTTCAATGAAATGCCTAGGTAGAATTTTTCAGAACTAATATTCATTTTTCCAAAAAATAATTACCCTTTTAAACTGCATTATATTTAAAATACGTTTATGCCAAATAACGTAAAAAAAACCGCCCACGAAATATAGCAGCATTTTCAATGACGTTCTTCTCATGTTACAAATTCTGCTAAAATTTTGAATTCGTATCCCTGGACACGCACGCAATTTTGTATAATTTATAGAAGTCATATTCCAAATTCACTCCCAAATAACATCGAAGCATTTTTCACAACTATTTTTCTCTGAAATTCCTGCTAAAATTGTATCAGCCCAATTTTATTAAAACGTTTAATAAATTAAAACGTTCAAAACTTATTTCAAATTTTCATTAAAATTCTAATCCATTTTGTTGTTGTTGTAATGCAGTTTAGTTAAATAACCAGGGGTGCACAGGGGAGCCCCCTTAGACCCCTTAGATGGTATTTTCCCTTGTACGTTTTGACCCCTTAGTACGGTCGCACGAGGCAACGGCCTTATAAAAATAAAATATAGGCTTAAATGCGAGGCCTAAGAATTTCGACCTTTTTTCGTCGAATTTCTCATGAATTTCTGGGAATCGGTGGAACCCCCTTATCTCGCGGTCGCGCCCTTAATTACGTTTGCCCTTAAAAACCCATCTGCGGGGTGAAACACCTTTTTATGGCCGATTAAAAATAGGGTTAAAAATTCCACTTCCTCCCCCCCCCCCCATCCTTTGGCATACCTTATGCCCCAATATAATAACCAAAAAAGCAATTTGGTCTGGTCTTAGTCTTGTTGTTGTTGTTGTTGTTTGGGTATAGAAAGCAATTTAAATTCAGGATAACAAAAAAAAAAATGATAGCTAGGGGTAAAACTGGCTCTCAACCCCCTCATGTTTATTAATAAAGGTCTAAAAGCCAGGGTGGATAAAAAAACAACATCGAATACATAAATAAAAATATAAAAGTCAAGAAAAATCTACGGCGCTCGTACCTAAATGCAAATGAGGTGTTTCTATTACGCAACCCAAAGCGTCTTTAGGTAAATGAACTTTTAAATGAGATGCATTTGAGGAGACAATAGGAAGATTATTCGGGCTATTTTTAGACGAAACGGACTCGTTTATAAACGGCGATATATTTAGAGCGGGTTATACATTGTATAAAAACGCATTTTATACATTTGGTGAAATTATACAAGCTCTATTTACAAATATAGCAGGGATCTCGCGATTGGGAAATTTTTTTTTTAAAAATTAATAAAGTATAATTTGTATTAATACACTATCGTTAAAATATAATAATGTATTAATATTTTTTAAAGAAGAAGAAAATACTGTATAATCGTATCGTAATTGCTAAATAATAATGAGAAAATGATATAAATTGTCATGCGCTGTTATTAGTGAAACATATACAGAGTAAATTGTATAATATACATGGAAACATATTTGTCTAATTGCCAAATAATTATTGGAAAGTGGAGAAGTCAGTAATTTGTTTGTACCTTAATTTATGTTTTACTTTTCTTTCAGAAATAAATGAAGATTGGTAGCATGTGTAGCCTAATACATGTATATTGTTTAAGACTAATTAGAATATACATTCTATATGAAGTTACAAATGATAATGCACAGTGTATATATATATATATATAGAGAGAGAGAGAGAGAGAGAGAGTAAAGTGCAATATATTTCCTGAAAAAGCCAAGATTACTTATTGAAATTGCCAAAAACAATACTTTTAAAATATAACTATAAATTTTGATGTTCCTCGTAAAAAAATATTTGAAAGCATAGAATTTATCTTTACTGCCCAATTAATAACACAATTACACTATGACATTATTCAAAATTAAACAATATACATGTATATTGTTAAAAGAATAAACCGTTTACGTAATTTATTAGAAAATACATTTATTAGTGAACTGCAATACAATTATTATATAATTTCTACGATTATTATTGCTCCTCTCAAAACTTGCAGCGCAAAATTATTTATAGTTCTCATATAGAATCAACATTATATAAGAGAAATTTCGATTGTTTATTATTTACTCATTTTTTACATTTCCATTTCATTATACAGTATAAAAAATCGAAGAAATGCTATAAAAATTGTTTTTTCTAGACTGAAAAAACAACATATATTTAGAGTGAGTGATATATTTTCATATTATTTACGTTTATATATTTTTGTAAATCAAATTTCAGTGGAAAAGAATTTACAAATGAATTTGAGAAACCAAAAGAGCTAAACGTTTCAGCAAATTTAAGAAAGTAAATTGTATCATAAATGTTTTTAATTTCATATAGATATTTCTAAATCCAATTACAATTACTTTTATAACTACAAATACACCTATAAGTCGTCGTTTCGTTATCACCATAAGTTATTCTCAAAAAAATCAAAATAAAAAAAATCGTTTCATTTCACGCGATCTTTTCGGGCCGTAAAAGCAAGTCAAAATAAAATAACCATTAAATGTTTTCGTGAAGAAAAAAAGCCCCTTAAAATTCCCCACTTCGATAAGGGGCCCCCTGAAGAGCGAATTTCACAGATAACGCCAAAAAACCAAATTTTTAAACATGAAGATAGGGAGTGATTTTATTTTTATTTTTTTCAAGTATTTATTTTTTTGCCATTTTTTTAAGTCTGAGGTTAGGTTTAAGGGGCATCCCCCTAAGGGAGCCCCCCTTAATTCTTCGCCCATGCAAAAGTGAATTTTGATTTGACGCTGCTGAAGAAGCAATTAAATTTCTGGGGATTATTTCGCGATAATCGGTGTCGTGACCTTGACTCTGCTGGTCATTTGCCCGCATTTTTTTTTTTTTTTTTGCAAAAATTTTATCGATGGAAATGAGATGAAATAAATTCGGACCAAACATGAAGGGGGCATCGGCCCGAATATTGACAAATAATCGTTCAATGTCATCTTGACAAAAAAAAAACCGACCCCCTAAAGATAAAAACTATTCCAAATTGAAATTCAATCTCATACATGTATGCATTACAACAATTTATATACATGTATACAGTGTAAGAAAAATGTAGGTACACATTATAGGAAATTTCAATTCGAAATTTCAAATAATTTTGCTTTATAATTTGAAGTTTATGTTTATGTTGGCTGTTTGTGTTATTTTCCATCAAATTCTTTCAATGACTTTTATTTGCTAAAATGAAACCAATTAAAGAATATATTGCACGGTTTACGTGACTTAATATAACAAAAAAAAAACGAATCAGAGTAAAATTTAAGCTACACCGTTTTGGAAATGTTCCCTTTTTAACTTTCTTCGTTTTTAACACACACAAAAAATTGACCTGTCCAAAGGCTAGAAATAAATAATTCAAATCGAATATTTTTTTGTGTTAGCTTCATGTATTATTTATACCAGAAGTGATTTTCGAAATTTTAACAGGTTTGGCGAATTATAAATTTGAGTAAAATTACACGCTTTAAGTTACGCTCTTATATCACAAAAAACGGATGTTAAAAAAGCATGGTTTTTTTTTTCTCTAAATTTTTACTGAGGCATAGACAAGCACTATAATTTAAAAATGTATACAATTAGTTCCGAGCTGTAAATTCGTCACTAGTTTTGGGTGCAATATATATATATTTTCGAATTAACGTTTTTATGTTTTGGGGTTATTTTTCGATTAACTGTAATTGTTGGCTTCCGTCTGCACGATGCCCCTCACCAATTGGTTGTTTTTTTATTTCTCACTAATTTAGGGGGCGAATTTGACGTTTTAAACATCATTCAATTAGGGGGTTAAAAATAGTTGTTTTTTACTTAACTGTCAAAAATCATTTTTTTAAATGCATTGAAAGTTATAGGCCTATTGCAATATAACATTTTTAAAAAAATACATTTAATGAAAATAAAAATTGTGTGTTTTTATGTATAGTAGTTAAGTAAATTATAATAATACATATACTCACAAAACATTTTTGTAATGTAGGTAGTTATTAGTTTGTTTTTTTCAAAATTAAAATTAACTTTGTAATGGTTGGTTTTGCCAAAAAAATAGCTTTATAATTTCAATATTAATCTGAATTAATTCATCTTTTTTACAAACAGAATTTACAGGGTTTTTCATCAGCATTTTAATTCGCATAAATTACCGTTGGTTATTTTTTTTATTGATTTTAATCATATTGCATAAAACTGCTTTACGAATGCACGCGATGTAATTCTTTTGGGGACACCCTGTATGTCATATAGGTCATTAGAATTCATGACACGAAGTTCAAAATCGTCTTTGTCATTTGGAGGAACTTTGTCCTTGAGTTCAAAAAACGGTTAATGAATGCGAGCTGGCCCCTAGTATTTATTATTATTTTTTTTCTTTTTTCTAATTTAAAAAAAAAGATAAAAAATCGGTTAAATAATTATGATTTTAATTGCCTAAAAAAGCATTTTTTGGGGCTTATCTTTAAAAGATATATAGATTACACGGTGCGAACGATAAAAAGTTAAATATATAATTGCCAATTAAGATAATGGTAAACGATCGTTTGTGACGGTTGCACGAAACGTCAACTAGGTAATCGACAATTAAAAGGTCTTGTTTAAATCAGCTTTTCTCCAAAATCCATACAATTTTTACATTAAATTTAAATAAACACATTACACGATATTTGTACTTCATCTAAGTTTTTTGCAGAAATGTTGCTGCAGTTCCATAATTTATGTCAGAAAATTTGCAAATTCATTACATTTTATGTGAGTTTTATGGAAATTTCGGATTGAACAGAGCTTGAAAATATAAATTTAGGAACATTTTTTTACTATTTTAAATTGGTTATAAACATATAATAATATATAAAACAATTATTTTGAAAATCTACAATTAAATCGAACGCTATTTCGTAAAATATTTTCGGAAATTTCCTTATTTTTTCATGATTAATATGAAGCCATGAAAAAACAAAAGGATCAAAATGCTAAATGAATGTACTTTATTGCAATTAAATTACCAGAATTGCAATCGGTTTACTTTTTCAAGGATTACCTTATCAAAACCATGATCACTTTTCATATCTAAAATTTTCAAAGATTTTTTTAAAAAAATCAGCTCAAAAACGTTTCATCATCAAAATTTTAACCAGTAAAATTATTTTTCAAGCACATTCATTACCTGAATTTCAATCAGGTTTTTTCAAGGATTTCAAGGGACTTTGAATTCAACTGCTTCCACTATAAATTAATTTCAATCAAATACTTTTTAAGCACCTCCTTTCCAAAGATTTTAAGAACTTTCATTACATTAAATTTCAATCACTTTTCAGGAAAATTTCGTTTTTTTATTTCTTTCATTACCATTTCATTTTCATTCCTTTTTAAGCCTAACTATTTTCCAAATATTTAAGTTTTTGTTCTTACAAAAACACCGCCTAACATCCGGCTTAATGTCACTGTTATTATTTATCGAAATTTAATTTATAAGAGCTTTACGGAAAACGATAATTTCTTCGGAAAACATTCAAACTAATTTCATTCTTATTATTTATCGAAATTTATAAGGATAGAATTCTTCAGAACAACAAAATTTCTTCGGAAAAATTACATCCGGATCGATTTCATCATTACCATTATTAATTATCGAAATTCATACATCAGTTCTTCAGAAAAACAAAATTACTTCGAAACAATGCCCCCGGAATGATTTCACTGTTACCATTATTATTAATCGAAATTTAAAAAAAAAACAGAATTCTATTGAAAACGAAAATTTATTCGTATAAATACACCCAGATTCATTTCATCATTACCACTACTATTTACGACCAAAATCTTCTCGAATTTCACATTTTCAACCCATGCATCATCATTCGCATAAAATTTGGTAAAAAAATAAAAAAAATAAAAAAAATTCTGAAAACTTCACCTTACGTTGCAAGCTGCCCGCTCTGAGTCCATGAGAATTCTTCAGGTCCAAATTTTAAAGAAAAAAAAATTCAAAAATTCAAAAACACCCCCCTGACCATGAGGAGAGCACCTGTCCAGGTTGGATCCACGTTGAAAATAATCTATTCCAAGCGTAGAAGAATATAAACATTTTTTTTTAAAAAAAAAAAGGCTTAAAAACGTTGCAGTCAGCCATATGCCATCATT
>JAQIXS010006690.1:0-10279 GCA_034700785.1 Rossiulus vilnensis | reverse complement strand
CCAAAAAAAAAAAAAAAAAAAAAAAAAAAAAAAAAAAAAAGCGAAACCACTCCTCGCTTGTTGACTGAAGTTACCTCATCGGCCGATGGCGAATAAACATGACTGCGAATTTGAAAAAGGAAACAATTCTTTTCAATTCAAAATCCGTGGAGATATAAATGCGCCAATATTGACCCCCCTCGACAAACAGGGCGCCCAACGGGATGTCCCGTGTGAAAAGCCGACCGAAATTCCAGGACCGCAACTCACGTTGAGCCCTACGGTGCTGCCACCTTGCGGCGGTAACGCGGCGCGCCTGCTAGCTGCCAGATTCAGCCACAACTATCCGTATATGTAACTAGGCCTATCCGTTAAAAACTACGTAACCAAAATGACTTCATTCAAATCATTTTATATAGAAAATCCAGAATTGCACATATTTGTTAAATGTTTCTAAAAGTTAGTGGTATGTTTATAGAACGTCTTTTTTCTAATAGGCTCTTCGTGTAGATTTTTACATAATATTATGATCCGTTAAAAACTACGTTAGAAAATGACGTCATTTCAACAAAACTCATCTAGAATTATCGCTTTCATATGCATATATTTCTAAATAATCAGTAATCTGCTCAAAGAACATGTTGCAAGTTTTACATAATGTTACTATGCATGAAAAACACGTTGCAAGATGACGTCATTTGAATCATGCTTTATTCCAAATTATTGCTGGTTGTTTGAAGTTATTTTTGAAGATAAAGAAAATCAAAAAAAAATCAAAAAAAATACAGAATTCTACATCTTTTTTAATATTTAAAAAATTAGTGATATGTTTATAGAACGACATTATCTAATAAGCTCTTCGTGTAATTTTTTATATAATATTATGATACGTTAAAATCTACGTTAGAAAATGACGTCATTTCAACAAAAAATTATCTTGAATTATTGCTTTCATGAGCATATATTTGTAAATTATCAGTCATCTGCTCAAAAAAACATTTTCCAAGAGTTTTACATAATGTTACTATCCATGAAAAACACGTTTCAAAATGACGTCATTTGAATCATGCTTTATCCCGAATTATTGCTGGTTGTTTGAAGTTATTTTTGAAGACATAGAAAATCAAAAAAACAATACAGAATTATACATATTTTTTAATATTTAAAAAAATTAGTGATATGTTTATAGAACGACATTATCTAAAAAGCTCTTCGTGTAGATTTTTATATAATATCATGATCCGTTAAAAACTACGTTAGAAAATGACGTCATTTCAACAAAAATTATCTAGAATTATTGCTTTCATATGCATATTTTACTTCAAAAAAATCAGTAATCTGCTTGAAGAACATGTTGCACGAGTTTTACATAATGTTCTTATCCATGAAAAACATGTTACAAAATGACGTCATTTCAATCATACCATCCCGAATTATTGTTTTCTTGGGGGTTTTAATTTTGAAAAAAAAAGTGATTAGTTTAAACGACGTCATTTTTTTAAACCAATTTCACCCAATTTTTATTTTTAGAATTATTAAGGTTTCTAACAATTAGTAATCTGTTTAAATTATAGCCTATAAGATAACGATGCGTTAAAACCTCCGTCACCAAATGACGTCATTTTAACAATTTTCATCCAGAATTTCTTTTGTTGACCACAAATAGTATCCTGTTCAACCGCCATTATTTGCTAATAGTTGTCACATAGTAAAATGACTTAAAACCTACGTTGCCAAATGACGTCATCTTAACCATTTTCTATTTCGAATTATTGCATTTTTTTCAAAATCAGACACGTTTAAATAGCTTCGTTTTCTAGTAATTTTTACCGTACTCATACATGCAGTTGCACAACATCCGTCCAAAGCACATTGCCAAATGACGTCATTTTAATCCTTTTGTATCCTTAACAGACGTCGGCGCACCCTGTACAGTAGTAGGGTATCCCCACCAGCTACTTCCGCCTAAGGGCATCTAATTTCATCTAATTGATAGCATGGCATGTTTAGAAAAACAAATCATTCCGTTAATTCACCAGGAATTTATTGAGCAGCACAAAAGCAAGTTTTAGTGCTGCCACCTGGAAGCCGTCTCACGTCTCCTCAAAAATAACCAAATCCCTAGCGAAAGCAGTTTCCCCATTCCCAACCCTGAAAATGTGGTTTTTATAAATAGCTCTTCTGAATTTCACCTCATCCGGAAAGAGATCTTTGGACGTATAGAACGGAGGGAATTCAAACCGGAAGTCTGGCGCAGCGGAAATCAATGGCCTACTAAACCGCGCAAATTTCACCGTGCGGAGTGTCGCGCTTTCCAATGCCAAAAAAGCGACACTCCAATAGGGTGGGGGGGAGGGGGGAAAGAAACAGCACCTCAGGGTGTCAACTTTCATTCTAAAATTCCTGGTATATTTCCAGGATTTCCCAGCAACCTTTCATTTTACCAGAACATTAACTAAAACGACATTTTTAGTTACTAACTCATTTCAAAATGTCAGTATATCTCTATGATTATCCAACCCTTTCTTCCTTTTTTCCAGGATATCCAGGATAACAGCACCTCAGGGTGTCAACTTTAATTCTAAAATTCCTGGTATATTTCCAGGATTTTCTCAGCAACCTTTCATTTTCCCAGAACATTAACTAAAACGACATTTTTAGTTACTAACTAATTTCAAAATGTCAGTATATCTCTATGATTATCCAACCCTTTCTTCCTTTTTTCCAGGATATCACAAACACAACGAGAACGCTCACTTTACTTTAATTTCCAAAATTCCAGTATGTTTTCAGGATTATCCACTATCCAGGACATCACATTAAGTGCCATTCTTAATTATGAAACAACGCATAGCTCAACTTGCTTTGATTTGAAAATTCCAGTAGGCCTGTATTTCCTGGATTATCCAGGATATCAAACTGAATGAAATTTTCAGTTATTAAAAAGCTCCAACCTCAAATAACTAATTTATCCAGCATTATCCAGGAATGACATCCCTATTTCCAGAAGACCAAATAAAAATCACAATTTTAGTTCTTAAACACTTTCCACGCTCAAATAACTAATTTCAAAATCCCAGTAAATGTACAGGACCGATATTCCCTTTTCCAGGACATCAAATACAGTGGCATTCTTAGTTCTTAAAACTGTCCATTCTCAAATAACGTCAATTTCAAAATTCCCGTATATTTTCAGAATTACCAATGCCATTTTTAGTCATAGAATTGAACGCAGTTCAAAACAAGAGCCAAGTTGCGAGCGCACGCCGGTAGGTGGCAGCACTATAGGCCCTAGCTTAACGCGCAACGTCCAAAAAAACTTAAAAGTTCTCTACCGAGCTAGACGAAACCTTTTTTCTACGAACTGCAGGTCCGCGTCACCCCCCACGAAACTATTTTCGTTCCCGAATCCGTGTTTATTTATTTTTCGAGCATTTCAAGTTCGCATGGGTCAACGCATCCCTCAAAATAAAATATAAAAAAAATGGAGATCCAAGATGGCCGTCTCCATTCCTTTCTCCCTAAAAACCGCATTTTTTAGAAAGTTCGTCTAGTGCACGAGACGGGTCGAGCTATTGTTAGTACCATGCGGACCATTCCAGCCCCAACCGGCCAGTGGTCACCCAAGACTGACCCCTAGAGAAAGGCAGAGGAATTTGGTGACCCCCTGGATATTTCAGGAATTTGCTGAGATCTGCTTGGAAAAGCGGTTAAAAATACACCAAATTAACCTTCCTTGGTGGAAATAAGGAAATGTATGCCCTTCTTTTCACAGAATGAAAGCTAGTTTACTAGCAACATGAAAACCTTTCAAAAACGTTCGGAAATTTTCCATTCTTCCAACATGCTTGGCACAGCAAGCCATTTTGGGTGAAAATAAAAACATCAGAATTCCCCAACCTTTTGCAATTTTTAGTAAATTGGAAAAGTTTACCAATCTTCCACACTAACAACTATCATATCCATCGTACTCCTTTTCGCTGGTATTAAACTAACTCCAATTGGTATTAAACTAACTCCAATTGGTATTAAACTAACTCCAATTGGTATTAAACTAACTACAATTGGTATTAAACTAACTACAATTGGTATTAAACTAACTACAATTGGTATTAAACTAACTCCAATCGGTATTAAACTAACTACAATTGGTATTTATTGATTTTATTCTTTCAGATGGCCACCACCTCGATCAATTTTTTATTTATTATTAGCTGGTCGGTTATTTTTAGTATGAAAATTTAGCATGAAAATATTTGACGTGTTTTTAGAACGGCTGTACGAAAACCCCAAAAGTAAAATCATCCTCACAATTTGTCAATTCTCAAAAGGCACTGCCACCCCCTGTTCCCCATTGCCCGATCTCCACATTTTGGCATTTCCGGTGGCAAGATTCACCCCCAAGACTGGGGACTTGCCCTACGTCCATTTGAACAGTACGAGTTTTTCCAACAACAAAATGGCGTCCAAACTGGTCCATTCCTAGCAGAAGCGACCAAAGTGCAAGGCTTATTTTGACGACGCCTTTACCGAAAGGACTTTTCAATTGAAAAATCAATAAAAACGACATTTCTCATGTGGAAAGTGGCAACCGGAAGCCGGTTGTATAACGAGATCTTTTGTTCGCACATTGCCATCATCGACCAATTAGCGCAAAGTGGGCGATCCTGGTGACATAATCGCTGATGATTGATTGCTACGAAAGCCGATGCCTAACCGATCTGAGGGTCGTCCATAAAGAACGTCATTTGACATAAAAACGACTTTTGACCTCATATTATGACTTCATAATTTGAGTCTTTTTGGGGTTTCAGTGACTTAACAATGAGATCCCTTTTTAGGAATCATTCATAGAAAATGTTGAAAATTAGAAAACAATTTTTAAAGTTACCCATTGAAACTACCTAATCACGAATACGAGTTTTTGGATTTTCAACGATTTTTAGCAATGAGGTCTTAAAACATTTATTTTTATATTTTTATATATTATATTATATTTTAAAACATTATATTTTTATATTTTTATATATTATATTATATTTTAAATCATTATATTTTTAAGTTTCATTTTCCAATATTTTGAATTGAAAAGATTTAAAAAATATTTCCTCCGATGTTGCTAAACACTTAACTTAAAACTTTGTTAAAAACATTTCCATTAAAAACTTTGTTAAAAATATTTCCATTAAACATTTTTTTTAAGAAGTCATACATTAAAAACGTTTTCAAGTTTTTAATGACTTTAAGCAATGAGGCCTTAAAACGTTTCTTTTTAGAACCAATTTCCAGAAAATATTTCCATCAGAAAACGTTTGGTTTCGCAATGTTACCCATTATGGAATCCGTTTTTCGAATTTCAATGACGTTTTAAAACATTTTTAGAACTCAATTTCCAGAACATTTTCTGTGTGGAATTAATCGGGTTTTTTTAAGTTTCATTTTCCAATGCTTTGAATTTGCTTTTGAATTGAAAAAAATTAAACAATATTTCCTCCGATGTTGCTAAACACTTCACTTAAAACGATGTCATATACAGGGTGACCAGAAAAATAACTCTCCAAACAACAGCAGAGCAGAAATTCAAGACGAAGAGGGTTGAAGGAATTTGGCAGTTTTGCAAGTTCTTTTTTCGAATTTTATAAACAAGAAAAAAAACCGACTGGTGATGATTTTTTACTACAATAAACTTTCAACAGTTGCTTTTTTTTGCGGCGTTAGCGAGATGCGCCACATGGGAGGTCGCGGGACGAATTGTCATTGAAAGCATGAAGGTTTCTTTTATTTATTTTTAAAAAAAAATTTTTGGAATGAAAAACAGTGAAATTAATAGAAATGCGTTTTCGAGATTACAGCACAAAAGACTGCAGAAGAATGCACTGTTTAGATTAAAGTGAACGGGGGTCCCCCAAAGTGAAATGTTTAATTTCCCTGACTTTTCCACTCACGAATAGGTTTTTGGGGTTTTCAATGACTTTTAGCGAGAGGAAATACCCTATTTCTGCAGGTGCAGGACTGAATGTGCTACTCCTTTCCATGACTTTCATGGCCTGAAGTTCATTTCATGTGTTTCCACGCCTTTTAATGGCAGTAGACACTTTGAGCTACGTGGAAGCAAACGTAACATTGAAATGCTGAATTTCCATGACTTTTATCAAAATAAATCACCATTCCCTGACATTTTAAAAAATAAATCACTATTACCTGCCTTCAAAAAAAAAAAAGATCCCTATTCTGACCTTTTCAATATAAACCACTATTCCCTGACATTTTCAAAATAAATCATTAAACCCTGTCTTTTTCAAAATAAATACCTACACCCTGACAGCCTTATAATACATAACTATTCCCTTGCTATTTTATAATGAATCACTATTCCCTAACTTTTTTCAAATCTCTATTCCATGACGTTTTCAAATCACTATTCCATGACCTTTTCAAAATAAATCACTATTTCCTGACCTTTTTTTAAAAAATAAATCCCTGCACCCCGACATATGGAAAATAAATCACAATTTCCTGACTATTTTATAATGAATCAGTATTGCCCATTTTTCGCAAAATAAATCATTAAACCCTGTCTTTTTCAAAATAAATTATTATTCCCAGATATTTTCAAAATAAATCAATATTCCCTGACTTTTTCAGAAATGAATCAATATTCCCTACTTTTTCAAAACAAATCAATATTCCCCATTTTTCTCAAAATAAATCACTATCCCCTGGCTTTCAAAACGAATCCTTAAACCCTGCCTTTTTCAAAATAAATCACTATTCCCTGACCTTTCCATGTTTTCAATTTCCTTGACAATTCCAGACTTGCCAGGTCTAGAGGTACCGCATCTGGAAACCGACTACGTTCTAAAAGCCCATTCCAATTGACGAAAAGCACACACTATACAGTCAGAAATAGAACGGCTAATTACCAGTTCGGCGTTAATTAACGTTGGCGCAACAGCGTGTTTGCTCGATACTCGAACGCTACAAATCCTTAAACGAATGACGTCACGAAAGACGACTTACCTAGAAAACAAAAGAAAAGGAACGTAATTAGAGAGAAGAACAGGTCTAAATATTTTGTACTTTATGCCCAAATTTAGTATTGGCATCGTGCCCAGATATGCAGGCCTTCTGTTAATTCTGTTAGTACTAGACTAAGCTAAAAATAGTGCATTCAGTACTAGATCGATACACACATTTACTACTAACTTGTTGCTCAAACTTAGTACTGTCTACCGAAATTTAGTATACTAGCTTAAATGCCTAAAACGTAATAACAGCTTGATGAGTGTAATTTGGCAATAGCTTCAAGCCTATTTCAGCATTAGTTTGATGCCCAAAAATTAAGTCAGTTTACAGCTCATGATATTGGCCTACACGTAGAATTAGCTTGATGCTTGAAAGTTTTAGTACTACAAATACATACCATTCTTGTACTAGCGTTATCCTTAAAATAAAATAACAGTACCAGCTTGAATCCCATAATTTTAGTCTTAACTTTATGCCTATAATTTTAGTCCTAGCTTAACGCTTAAATTTTTAATCTTAACATGATGCATACAATTTTAGTACTAGCTTGATGAATACAATTTTAGTATCAGCTTGATGCTGAAAGCTTTAGTACTAGCTTGATGTTTTAGTAACAGCTTAATCCATACAATTTTAGTACTGGCTTAATGCTTACACAAGTGTAGTATCAGCTTGATGCTGAAAGCTTTAGTACTAACTTGATGTTTTAGTAACAGCTTAATCCATACAATTTTAGTACTGGCTTAATGCTTACACAAGTTTAGTATCAGCTTGATGCATACGATTTTAGTATCAGCTTGATGCATTCAATTTTAGTATCAGCTTGATGCATTCAATTTTAGTATCAGCTTGATGCATTCAATTTTAGTACCAGCTTGATGCATTCAATTTTAGTACCAGCTTGATGCATTGAATTTTAGTACTAACTTGATGCATTCAATTTCGGTACTAACTTGATGCATTCAATTTTAGTACTAGCTTGATGCATTCAATTTTAGTACTAACTTGATGCATTGAATTTTAGTACTAACTTGATGCATTCAATTTTAGTACTAACTTGATGCATTCAATTTCGGTACTAACTTGATGCATTCAATTTCGGTACTAGCTTGATGCATTCAATTTTAGTACTAACTTGATGCATTCAATTTTAGTACTAACTTGATGCATTGAATTTTAGTACTAACTTGATGCATTCAATTTTAGTACAAGTAGATCGTACAGTGCTAGTACTTAGCTTGATGCATACAATTTTACTATCAGCTTGATGCATTCAACGCTAGTATTTAGCTTGATGCTTAAAATGTCAGTACAAGTTGATGCATACAATGCTAGTACTTAGCTCGATGCTTAACATTTTAGTATCAGCTTGATGCATACAATAGCAGTGCTAGCTTGATGCACACCATTACAGTACTACATGTAGCTTGATGTTTACAATTTCAGTACCAAGGCTTGATGCTGAAAGTTTCAGGAGCAGCTTAACGCTCCAAACGTTAGTAGCCTACTAACTTGATCACCCAAACATTCAGCTCGATGCTCAGAGTGCAACCACTGCTCAGTACTCCGCGTGATTACAAACGCCAACGTGTCAAATTGGATTCCCATCAGTACGCCTACTAAACAAAATGACCAAATTTCGTACCGGGTGAAATTTCGTCAACGTTGGCCCCCACATTTCGATCCAATTCTGCAGCAGCTACTCCGAACCGTTCCCCATCCGAAACCAAGCAGCCGTCATTTTTATCGACAGGCAGCACCCCAGGGTAAGTGACGTCATAGGGAGGCCTTTCATTAGCACAATAGCTTCCTTATTCCGCGTGTGGGAGGCGGATGATCTCAACGGGGGAACAGCAGAATGGCTGCCATTGTTTTCCCCAATTACGAGTCCGCCTTAATTATTAATGACACGGCCTATCATTAACCCCCTCCGAGGGGCTGGCCAATAGCCCCTGGCGGGGTGCGAAACGTCAATATTCTTGGCTACATCCCACTTTGATGCCTGAAATTACGACTCCTGTTGCTCGTAAAACGTTTACAGTGATTAGCAGACCTGACCGGCAGTACTGATGCCATTACCTACCGAAAATGACATTACCAATGATCATGGAAGCCTGGAATGTTTGTCAGTCATGACAGTTGGTAATGTCACATGTAGTAAAGTCATGTGGTAACGGGGTTCATAGCAGACCTCACACGATCATTACTGACGTCAATTGGCAAGGTGAGATAAACTGGCATGGAATGTTTGTCAGTAATGATGTGAATTTCACACGATCATTACCAATGTCATTCGTCAGTAATTACGTTAGTAACGATCGTGGAAGGTAAACTGGAACGGAACGTTTGCCAGTATTGATGTGACATATAACACAATCGCGTACGGATGACAAGTAATGGTAGTTGGTAACGTCATTAGTAATAACTAAGACGTAATGGATCCTAGATCCAATGTGTTCTGATGGTGTTTGCAGCACACCTCACACGATCATTACCACTGTCATTCTCAGGTAATGTCATTAGTAATGATCGTGCGAGGTAACCTGAAATGGAATGTTTACCGGTAATGGCGTGAATTTAACATCATTTTAAGGCTGACAGGTAGTGAAGGAGTACTGATAGTTGGTAATGTCAAATAGTAAAGTCATTAGTAATGACCGTAATGGTGGTTACAGCAGACCTTAAACGATCATTACTAATGGCATTAGCAATGATTGCATGAAATTGAATGTTTGCCAGTAACGATGTGAATTCAACATGATCTTGCACGGCTGACAAGTAATGACAGTTGGTAATGTCATTATATGACGTCATCGGCGATGCCATCGAGTACTGACCGTGTAGTGGATGACAAGTTCACAATGGCGTCCAAATTCAGCAATCTACATGTAGGATGATTTCATTCCAGTATAAACAAAACACGTTTGTGTTTGCATGGGAGTGTATTTATTCTCTTATCAGGCAACAATTGTTTTCCGAAATGATTTATTATTTCACCCACCCAATCATTTTTTTTTAAAAAAAATATTGCAACAGCTTTCTTGTAAGTCATTCCGACTTGCAGATAAGTGCAGCACACTTTAGCGACCATAAATTACACTTCAAACAAATGTAATTCAGCCTAGGAATTTTGATACCACCTATCGCATATGCTAAAATTAGCACATCAAAACAACACACTGTTTACCCCATAAACGAGGATGTGGCTCTTTTTACTACACCCCACCCATAATGATGTCACAACCCTTCGATTAACCCCCCCCCCAATTTTAAC
>JAQIXS010006689.1:0-10286 GCA_034700785.1 Rossiulus vilnensis | reverse complement strand
AAAAGACATTGTGATTACTAAAAGAAGCTTTTTAAAATTTGCAGTTCAACAGGAGGACGAAAAAAAGAAATTTAACATTAAAATTTATTTTTTTGCAGTAAATTTCTTGATATATGCATGAAATACTCTTGTAAAAACGTAATAAATATGTAATTGTAATATGTAAATAAATATGTGATTTAAGTCTCATCTTCAAGGTTTAAGAGTGAAATTGTGGGGGGGAAACTTGTATCCTTATTTGAATCTACGCTTTTACAGTATATTTTTTACATTTATGGCTTACACAATAGTATGATGTATAATTACACTTTAATATATTAAAAGAAGGTGCGTAATACTGATTTCAGTTGGCTTCTGCATAAACAATACATTCTAGTTTGAACGAAGCATTACATTTAGATTGTATAATATTGTCTTTTAGCAACCATTTTTATCAAAACACAGTAAAATTGTTTAAACAAAAGTGGCTGTTACATATTTTACTATCATTTCTCAAAACAAGAGTGCATTTTGCTTCGTACACCTGATAAGCCCATCCGAATTTTTTTCGTATTTTTCATTTATTTATTTATCATAAAAAGTGCGTTTTAGATAGAAACTGCATTCTAGGGAAGCATGCAAATCAGTTTTTTCCCTATTTATCATGTATTTCGCGTCAATAAAATCAGGATATTTGAAAGGTGTGATAATAACGTTAAAAATCAACGTATGCCATTTCCATAATGGCACAATGACAGCTGGTCCAATATTATATGCAGGCAACGTCAGGAATGCTTGCAATGACAAGGTTTTGGCAACATGTAGATATTTTACAGCATTATTATACAAGTATATTGGCGTTAAAGGGCCTTCAAACGCACAGTTGCTATGGCCTTAGATGTCCAGTCCCAGCTGACAAAGCATGGTTTGTTTTTAGCTTTCTATGCGTCGTGTTAGGCAGACAGATCTGTCGATGGCTGAAAAACATACTACGCGTATTAAGAAAACCATGTCGCGCGTTGGCTAAATTAATTTCAAACGCGAGCCAAGCTCGAGTTTGTCTGCAAAATGGCCGCTCCACTCACTTATTAGCACTTTTCAATCAACACGTCCATCACGTTAACGCCGTGATTGGCAGCCTCTAATTGTATCTTTATGTTCCCCGAGTTAATGCTAAGATAGCATTAATGTAACAACACCTAATTAGAACGCAACGCCCTGCAAACTATTCTCCGCACTCAGCCGAAGAGCCGCGGACCGTCCTAAGTGAAAGTCCACCAAATCCCCCATTTAATGTAACAAATTAATTAGAATTCATCGAACGACATGCGTTGGTGACTGAGTACCGGTCTATGCTAATTGTCAAGGTTTATCTAACTCGAATGCCACCCACCCATTTCCACCTGACAAGGTCTTTCTCAATCTGAGAGCTCTCTATTATCGTCTTTAGTCCAACCATGCCAATCGTCGCCAATTTTTTTTAAAATTTTTGATCCAAAACGTTCTTTTTTGCGATGATCATCGTGTTGGAGAACGTGCCTAGGACTCTTAGATCGTTATGGAACTGGTCATTTCAGAGTGCCACGCACTCTAGTCATGGATGATTCTCGGCGAAACTCCCATTCACATTGATTCGTATACATGTACATCAGACTCAACACCTGTTCAGACTTCACCACGATGCATGCGACCTTAGGAATTCACCTTCATGGAAATTGCGCAAGCGCGAGCCAATAATTGATCCCTCGTTGTGAAACTGCAGGTTTTAATTTTTAAAGGAAATTTTGATGGACAACTGCGCGTATTGTCCCTTCCAGCGTTTACACCATTGATAAGTTATTTTTTATCAATCAATTTTTAGCTATAAAGACCCTTCAAAATAAGTTTTTGACCCCCTATACCCCCTCCAAGCGTAGTTACTAAGTACAGTTGTATATTAACGTACGAATTGGACAATCGTGTACTCGTGTAATCTTTCATACAAAATGACCTCAAATGAAAAAAATTAAGTAGCCCATGATTCATACCACTATCAACTGCAATGACATGACGTCACATTTATAACAAACGATCGCTAATAAAATCTGCTTTGGCTTTCCATTGTTGGTTTGGATTGGAATTTTCTTGATTCTGCCTGGGCTAATATAAAGAGACATGAGAGATTTGAATATGTGCTCGTGAATTCTAACCTTAATCTTTACACATCTTGTAGGAGGATTCTAAGGTCTTGTAAGCAGTTTTTGTATGTTACTGAACATCTTGCAGAAGCTTAAGCATCTTGAGACTAACGTTGTAAGATGTTTCTCTAAATGTAGAATTGTTATTGGCTTGGCCTGACAACTTGTCACGTTTCCTTCAAATGTTGAAGAGGCTATTCTATCTGATTTCAAGCACATTTCGTGTTTTATAGGTCATTTTTCAATCAGGTGATTACAAATGTCGAGTGGATTGAGATGACATTCCTGTATTCCTCAAAGTAAGCTTTCAGTTGTAATTTTAAAAGGGATGTGGAATTCATATTTTAAATTATGCAACAGTACTTCAATTTACTTAATCGGCTGATTAATAGATTGTAAGATGACGAAGAGACGTGGGTATTTTTTAATTTGGCGATTCATCAATGCTTAACATCGGAATTTTAACACTAGGAAAATGATAACTGAACGTCACAGCTTGTTTAATGTTTAAAATTTCCTTCAAGTAATTTCTTCAGCTACAAATCTTTTGATGATGTTTTGGAAGTAACCTTTTAAATGCTAGTTAGATTAAACGCTTATGATTAAGTCTTTATTATGCAGCCATTTTTCTAATAACACTAGCTATATATGTTCTAAATTATAAAAATACGGGAAGAATTACTGTTTTATCATACTTGTTCATGTAGTTTATTTAAAAATTGTAAATATTGTTTAAAACGTCCTTTTGGTATCTGGAATAGATATGTAACTTAATTGACGGGTAAAATCTTGCCATTCTTACTACAATTGTATCGTTAAAAACTGCGGACGAGTTTAAAGTAAGACTTTTTTAAGATAGTGCCCAAGCTTGACACGTTTTTTCCTTTACTATCTTTGGTGTCTTAGTATTCTTTGATATTAGCAGAATATTAATGCATAAAACTGAAACATTTATGATAATTTGACATTAAAGTATTGTACACGTACAATGTACTGCCAAGTGCCTACAAAGTTTCAACAAATATTAAAAACTCATTGAACACGTTATTTGTTAAGCAACTACAATACGATACAATGGTAGCATAGCAAGAATGGCAAGGTTGTACCTGTTAATACCTGTAAAGATAACAATAGGACGCTTCAAACAAGTCTGATAAAACAGTATTTATTGGCTGAAAGTGAATCGGTCATTCCACGGTTGAGTGAGATATTTTTCGTCATTTGGTGTGATCAAAATGCCATAACGATATGATTTCAAGATTTTGGGGGGAAATATTATGCAACTCCTCAAACGATGACGTTACGGAAAACTTTGAATATACTCGACGAAGGCGCTTGTTATTTTCCGAATGTCAAAACGTCATTTACAAATAAATTACACGTCAATTTCACCTTCCAGTTTTTCGTGGCTTTTTAAGAGAACTGCCTTAATTGGCACCGCTTTTATTTATAAACAGAAACACTGCGTCAAGCAATGCGTGCAAACACCAGAATTACTGTAAAAAAAGCATATTTGAGGAAAGTACACCGCCATAATTTCCGTACTCAATTGAGCCGAGACGATCATAAATCTTGGGAAATGTGACAAACCGCCCTAAAATTTTCGGCAAATTGTCCGCACGATCGGTGCAAAAATCCATTGACTTCGGCGTGAAAGCCCGGCGCTATCTCGCGGCCGTTTTTTCGATGTACTTATTTTCTAAATGGTCATTTAGCCCTTATGAGATCCATCATTTTTTGACACCTTCCAATTCATCATTAGTGACAGCGCGTATTAGCCGCGCAATGGCGAAGGAGTGAGGCGCTTTGTGCGAAGCCTAACTTGTTGCTTTTGTTGTCAAACGTCGAACTTAAATTAAGTTCAATTGCTCAGTTGTGTCGTTAAGGGGTCTCCGTCATGTACTTTCAATACAGGTAGTCAGCGACTTCCACTCCTAGCTATTTTTTTATATATTTCAGACATGGACATGGACGGCCATTCTGTGCCACCTGCATTCCTCGACCCACCCCCTCCATCTTTATCACTGCCATCTCATTGTTGGCTTTGTCTCATCGGCCCCTCAACGCCACCTGGCGATGATTTTACACATTTTTAAAAGGATTTCTTTTAATTCGAACGCTGGGCTGGCGGACCCTGGCCTTGCAGGGATCTTTGAGTCGCTGTATGTGCTATGATTTGAACACTGTTTAAATTTCATAAATTTGACATTTTCATGTATTTCTCTCGTCTGTTGTCACTGCGAAGCTGCACAGACATCAGTGCTTTAATTAGTTAAAATAGCAAACACCCTTTTTCTGTTTTACTTTGGCAATTCTTATAAATTTTCGTCTTAGTTCAAGGGCTTATGGATAAGAATTTTGAATTGTGATAACTTTGTAAAAAGGTTCATTTTTGAACATTGCTTTGAATATGGGGCCACCGGCCCTTAAAAAGTTTAGTGACTAGTCTGAAATGTAAAATAACATGTCCGTCTACCACTTGTCAACTTTCCTTTCTGAAATTGATTGAAATGTCAGATCCAAATTGTGGGAAAGAACATTCTGTCTGAGGACAATTTTATGACTTTAAAATCTTCCACTTATACACTTTCTTGCTAAGAATATCTTCCTTAACATGCAATTATGTACTAATTGGACATATGCATGTATATTTAGATTCAAAACATTTAAATTCACGTTTAGCAACTTGAGGATTGCAAATGTTGCTTAAAATGAAATGTCTAAGTTTAGGTTCCTTCAAAATCCAATACTGAAGCTCGAATTTCTTATAAATTGCCACTTTTTAACCAAAAATGTTCTTATTTCTCATAAACGTGTAGCATTGTTGTTGGGATGCCTGTTCTTGGCATAATGCCGTTGACAGATATGGGCGCTTCTTTGAAGTCCTCTCGTGTGCTGTTGTAGCTCACAATGGCGAATTACTAGCTATGATTAAAAGGATTAGTAAAACAAACATTGGCGCTCCCACTGTCACATTTTTTTCTACTAAAGGATGGTTTTGGCCTTATGTCGCTCTAGGTTGTTGGAAACAGAGTTGACTGTTTTGGGCGTATAAACAAATTTATGGTTTGGTAATGTTGGCTTTATATTCAACTTGTCGACTCCCGAAGAGTAGAAGAGTGGGTTAGCCACTGCTTTATGTTGATACTCTGAGGATGAGTTGTCCTGGTCAACCCAAAAGTTCATAAGTAGGCGTCAAAAATTGACCTTCCCGTGCTGAGAAATACATGTATAGTACATGTACATTTCTTATGACCTTCTTTTCAGCAGATTTACCCGCCAGGCTGTAAAAGGATTATCAGCAAAATTTGCTACATCAAAACTCATGCAAAACTGCAATTTCGAATTTCGGATTCATCAGTTTTTAGTAAAGTAACACTGCAAAAGATACAATAGGCTACATGAATTGTACATGCATATTCAATGCAAGGAAAATACACTGAATATTGAGACTGGCCGCGTTTGTGAACACGATCACAAGATGAACCCTGGCACACATACAATTAGAAATTAGCATAAACAACGAAATAAGGGATCTAAAGTGTTAAAACACCTTAAAGAATTTATAATATTTTAAACTGTCGCAAAATACCAAAGAAATGTTTGTGCTACATGTACAATGTTCATGTATATGGTAATTTCAGTTTGCATTAAAATGTTAGGAAATGAATTGAACGCATCAGGTGGTCATAGTTCATACTTTTTTATTTTTAAAAGAAATATCGTGTCGGGTCAAATTGGGCTAGTACAGTTTTTTCACTGAATTTGTTCATGCGATGCTACACAAAAGGATCCGTATCCGTATTTGAGCTACAGTTGTAACGTACATGTAAGTCTTTTGCTATAGTTTACTTTTAACTGCTTATCGCGCAACACAACATTAGGGTCCCTTCTTTGCTGACCATTACCTACCCCCTATATTTCGTCATCGTTCGATTTTTGTGAGCCCCAACATCCTTCAATCTAGGACGTCCGTTATGGATGACCTCTAAGAGTCAGGGACTAATGTGAGTGAACTGGCAACGAGGACGAAAAGTAGTCGCAGCTAAATGGGATTGTTTAGTAAGCAATAGACTGGTGGAACTGGAGCTAATGTACCCTACAGGGCTTTAATGTGTCCCAATTAGTACGTTTAATTATTTAATATAGGTCGAATAGTTCTACGTGTACAGATTGTAAGAAATTAATATTCGGCGAATGTCTTAAGTATAATTCATTAACGTAATCCGCACCATGCACAAATTACTCCTATGTTGAAGTGTCAAAGTCATGTACGGCTAGAAAGCAATCTAGTAAACATGTGTTATGAAATTGCAGTTACTCCAATTTCAAAATACATATGTTGGGTCACTGGTGTCATCTTTATTAATTAACTTCATGGTTTTTTAAGAGCTCGCGTTTGGAATACGGTGGGGTATTCTTTTAGCTGTAAAAAACATATCATTACAAACCATGAAAACACGTAATATTCTGCTTTTTTTCTCCCAGAAAATACGTCCCTCCAATAAATAAAGGAAAATAGTTTATCCTACAACATGAATTTCTTGGCTCTCAGTATGTATATACATGTATGTATAGTGTGGCGTCGAAAATTAAAGATGCAGTTTTTTCCTGACCATGGTTAGAAGTAAGCTGCAAGAAAGTTAGAAAGGGATGAACTTTTCAAAGGTCTGTGTAGTTTTAACTCCAGTAATAAACCACTGTATTAAGGTGCGAGCCATGACAAGGGTTTGTCAGCTACAGGATGTTTGACCCTGGCAACCGTGACCTTTGCGGTGTAGACGAGAGAGCTTAAAAAGAGCAAATTAATGGTGTGCCAAGCCTGGTTCGTCATTCTCATCATTCGTACGAGAATGGCCCGTACCAGAGATGCTCGGTTGCTGGTTGGAAGAAACAAGTTTTGTCAACTCACGGCCTCAACAATACTACTCGATTTGTCAAAGATATTGCCTTCGATATTCATTATGGCCAATTCAATTGAAAGGTACATGGTCGTGAAATGTGACAAAACTTTTTTTCATCTCCCTGGCTTACTGTCAGCATGACAATGCCTATCCTCCCGGCATGAGGCCACAATGCTATACGAATTGTTCTATTGGAACACCCTCTGGCAGCCTCCAACTTTTTTCCAGAATAAGCCTCCTCCTTACCAATCCATTCTTAAGTGAGTTTGCTCGCGCACTCCCTGTCACAATGCCATTATGTTACGCACACAGGTGGTCACGTAAGTCACAATAGCTGGGCACACAGCCCTAGACCAAAACCAAGTACCATCGAAAGGGAAATTCCCACACAAAAGGGTAGCTAACCGCAGCCATTCGCCGCATTTTGTCCATGATTGTATTCATTGGCAGGCGTGCTAGTTGCATCGCAAGTTGGACATGGAAATTGAACTCAAATTACTCTTTAGATTAGGCATAGCCAAGAGCTGCATATTGACTGCATTTGATGAACTGTCCGGGTTCAGCTTTGTTACGCGTGCATTTTCGAATTGCCTTATTGGTAACGTAAAGGTGGTTGTTATACTTGCAAACAATATCTTTAACCATTATTCCATTATACATGTACATCTATATTGTGATATCGTTGCTTGTTTAACCAATCATGCGTCGTTAAAAACGCAATATTGATAGGAATTAAAAACGTGGAGTTTTCAGGCCATGCTTTCTTTATTGATTTAAATCATGCATTCAGAAGAAACAATTTAACTAGTACAATTACATATACAGAATCTTTTTTGGTTTTATGAGGAAAGGGCAACAAAATTGGTCAAAATATGATGCCCCTTGATATTGATATCGAAACAAACCAATAGTATATACTATCAATACAGTGTGACGTAGTTTCCAAAGTTTCCAAATAATATTTGGAAATTTTTAAAATGCTCTATTTAAACTGTAGAATAATTGTATGAATACTATAAGATAAAGCAATTTCATGTTAAGTAATGAATTTGCCAATAAATTCTAACTACTAGTGCAGTGCGTTGTAACTTTAGAAACCCCCGCAATGGAGAAATGTTATCGTACTAAACGCGAATTGCGGAAATCGTCTTGTAGCCCATTTGAGTGTTTTAATTGAGGATAATTATCTGAATGCATTCCTATAGCGCAATTTGATTGTAGATCCCAGCAGTTTCGCGCTAGCAAAGCTCAGTTTTAAGATGTTTTAAAATAACCTTTCTTGTAAACATCTTTCAAGAGAAATGGTTTATGAGACGGTTTTTATCTTCAGAATCGTTTCTTGGGCAATTACAACCAGGGGTTTTAAAGCAAAGAGTCTGTAAAATATACGCATAGATTGACCCTTAGGTGTTGAACGTAGCAGCGAGACTGCATGAGCTTATCAACCACTGAAATCGTGGGGGTCAATTCCTAATTTAGAGAGCGGCTTTTATGCGCTTGGACTCATTAAATTAACAGGTGTTAATGAATGGAGTGGACAGGAAGCCTGGAGTCATCAAGAATTTCAGATCAACGCACAACTAGCAGATTTTAATATGTTAAGCACATATTTCGAGAATCAAGCCGCATATTTGAGGTTTTGCCCCAACTCCTAATTTCGGTGTTCGGGGTCACATACTTATTTTTATTTCGATGTTATCGGAAATTGGCATGCCTTTCTCACACGCACACGCTAATAAATCACAAAAGAATTGTTTTCGTTGTTCGCATAACGCGCATTTTCACCTTAAATATTCCAAAACGGCATGAAGAAATTGGAAAGTTGGCTATAACTTGCGGATAAATGCATGCCGAAAGCCCACAACGGGCGATTGTATTTTTTTGATATACTCTTTGGAGTTTCTCATCTTCAAACGCTTTGACCACCAGCTCGTATACACACAATTTATTTTTCCCCACAAATTCGTCCGAACTCACGCTGAGCTAATTTTTGTCTGTCGACAATTGTTATTGCCATGGACATTCAAAGGTTGAGCAAAAAGAAGACCCTGGAGGCTGCTAGCGAATATTACGGATGCGTGTATGCGCGCTCATATTTGGAAAAAAATGCAATAAATTTCTTACGCACGCTCCCAGCCAAATGCACAATCCCAAAATCATGCCCTCTTTTGCCAGTGATTTGTATGCAGGAGCAGTTTTTTTCATCATTTTGCTAAAGTACGATGCGTGGTCCAGCTAAAAAAAATCAGTTTTGAAATTGTACCCATGCAGTAATTGGTTTAGCATACGAATCTTCGCACCAACAAAATGAGTGTTTTTCCTGTTTTGGCTACTATTTGGGGAACCAAAATTTTACCAGTCATCTAATTTCTTCAAAACCCTGTCTGAGCTTATTTTGTGCCTGAATAAGGATTCAATTATAATGTTTGCTCTCACTCATTTAAGCGTTGTATATTATGTTATTATGTTATTTGGGAAAATGGTCGAGGAATCAAGGACTTGATGATCGTAAACTCAGTTACTCTAGCAATTAAGACCTATTGAGATTGTACACTATACGATACATATATATATAAACATGTGATTTGCTATGTACTTTTTTCTCATTTAATACGAAGTATGCATGGAATACACATTTTTGCAAAAAAAACTCTGTAAATCGGCATCTATTCTCTGTAAATGTGAATGAAACTAATATAGACATCAATTTTTTGTTATTCAGAGTGTAATTCTCGTCATATTTATGATAATATCCTGAAATACCTCAGCGTATTTACATTTTTCACTTCTGTCGGATTAGTCAGGGATGGACAATTATTGCGGACATATTTTCTTGTTTAGAGTCGTTAAAGCAGTTGTTTGTGATGGCTTATCCACATAAACAGATAGTTTTGAAGAGTTATATCCCTAGAGATGCTGCTTAAAAAAAGTTGTTGCAGTTTTCGAGGAATTGAGTTGTTAGTAAATTCTGATTTTTTCCCTGTAATATCATCGTGTCTCTCCCATACTCTTAACCCATTCGTATATCTACCTCTCTACGTTAGTTAACAACCACCAATTATGCTTCAAACATCGAAGAATTTTTCATGCAAAATCCCAGAGATAATGTTCAATTGCAGCTATTTTTCTTCACTGTTTTTAACGTTTAGTCCAGGGCCGCCGAGAGGACTTCTGGGGCCCCGGGGATATACTTCTTGCGGGGGCCCCTGCCAAGAGCGTGAAAAAA
>JAQIXS010006688.1:0-10288 GCA_034700785.1 Rossiulus vilnensis | reverse complement strand
CCACCAAGAGTACCACTGAATAGGGGCTTTCATGCTGCAGATATAGAGTGGGAAATGTTCAGTGGTAACACTGCCGTGACGTCATCGTACTGCGTTTCCCAAACGAAACATGTTGTTCAATTTATCCTGTGTGAGTTCAGACCAACAAATTCTACCGCGTTTCGGTAGCGGAACGCGTTCCGAAAGTTCGATCTGAACGAGGTATAAGGAAGCTTAAGGGCAAATATAAATCGCATCTACGACTATACTAGATTTTAAGCAAAAACAGGGCAAAAATCAAATATGTCCCGCGTCCGCAGATTTTTTCGCCCACAATTTAATTTTATTTCTGAGAAAGCGATCTGCAAAAACTCAGTAAATAAATAAGAAAATGAAAAATAAAATAGAAATAAAAAAAGGAAATAGAATCTCGCAAAATTTGCATGAACAGCTGCTTATAAGCAAAAACTGGCCGAGCCTATTAAGCGATTTATATTTTTAATGCAATGTGCATCTATTTCACCAAATCGGTTTCCTGCGCCCATTCGTTCATTTATCTCGCCTGCTGGATTGCCCCTCGGGGTCACGCGATGGTCTCGCGCGAGTGATGGATGATACCTTTTACCTAAATTCAATTATTTTCGCTGGACTGACTTCGTCAGTTTCGATGTCTCTGGCTTGGCGTCGTTGCATTTTACGGCAACGTTTACCAGCAACCGAGATCAAAAGCGGGATGCTTTAAATCGCCTTATTCATCTAATACACAGTGATATTTCGAAGGCTTCTGCGCTGGGTGGTCCCGCCTACAACTCGTGCATCACATCCCAAACACAAAATACGAACCAGTTCATCTTACGTGACGTATCATTTGTCTTATTGCAGTTTTAGGACCTACGGCATTTCGAATGCCTATTTCTCTTTATCCACTCCTCCAATAACCAAGAAATGCCATCATCAATATTCGGAAAATCGATGCGCGATCGACAGTTGCGAGATAGTCACGAATATCAAACACAACCTAAATTATTGTCCTTTCAGCTAAAACGAGGTAATAAACGTAGTGGTTTCCCTCATCTTACTGTCCAGATATGCATGTAAATTATATAAGGGTGGGAGACGAAGGCGGAACATACCTATTCTGGCTTTGTTCCCGAATGGTCACGACTATATTAAGCGCAGCCTTTAACATACATGTATTTCAAACATGTTTAAGTAAAAATATGTGCTTTATATGTTTAAACCTTTATGTAGCGTGTGAAAAACATGCCTGGCAACAAAATATAAAGCATTGTAAGATCTTCATCCATTTCAGTGAGATGAAAAGATTCGGTTTAGAAAAAATACGCCGTTATTTTTGAAAACAAGCGTCAAACATTTCGATGATAATGGAGGAAGTCATTGTGAATAGCGAAGAAAATATCTTAGAAGTTTATCAGTTATCCTAATTGTGGTTTTCGTGGTTTCCGTAATATTTCCAGGCGAATGATAGGATAGTAGCCTACCTCATCAGTAATCGAGCACGACTGTGTTAACCTTCCCAAACACCCTTCAGTCTTTTCAACTGTTCTAAATTTGGAATTGCACTTATGTGTAAAATTTAGATTAAATGAATTGACCCCTTACCACAAATCATTTGTATGCTGATTATAGGGTAGCGAATAGAATAGTGTGTAAATTAAATATGCAAATGAAATTTGTCATCTGTCAAAACATGTTTGGCGTGTAAATTTAGAATGTTTAAACTTGTTGCGATAAGGTTCATTAAGGATTTCATTTTAATGACAGTAGTGCATTTATGCACGCTTGCATTTTTTTGGCGTATGAAGAAAGTGACATTTTAGAATAGCCTTTTTATATGTTATTCACGTGCTAAGCTTCTATTGTTAAAGGATGTGATTGTCGGTTATCTGTCCCACCATTTTGGCCCACGTGGATTTTAACATGTTATGACATGTATAGTAAAGAAATACCTTTGCTAACGTTAAAAATCGAAATGTTCGTATATGTAACTGTTATGATGAGAGGTAAATCAAATATCTTCAATTAGCCTGCCTTTGAGTATGGCACAGATTTACGTAAAACTCAATTTAAAGTTAGAAAAATATGTAATAAACTTGCATACATCTATTTTAACACATAATTTTCGGTAAAATCTTTCCACTTGGAATGCAAAGACATGGCATTTGCTATATAAAGGTGATGAGTTGTACTTATCTTTTTATTTGAAAATATTTGAATACCAATGGAAATAAATTGGTCATAAAATTCGATAACCTGTTTTGCAATTAATTATGAAACTAAAAAGTAGTCCTTATGCTCTTCATTGAAAGATTATTCGTTCGCAAAAAAGGGCCTAAGACCTGTCTAAACATTATGCTTAATGCTCTATGAAGTTACATATTATTAGTTGCTATCATATTCACTATTTATTTAAAATTGCATTATTAGAAAACGAATGCTGGCAAAGAATTGGGCTTATTCAACATGAAAAAAAAACGGATTCAGAACAGTGGCTCACACCTACTTATTATTTAAGTGAAATATACAGTCACATAAGTATTCCTGTGATGAGACGAATTCGATTTGTCCACTGGAGTTTAGCTACCCCAAGCAATATTTTGCGGTTTTTTAAATAAAAAATCGAATTCGATACCATTTGAATTTGAATCTTTAAACGTTGCTTTTATAAGATATGTTTTGGATAACATTACAGTGCTTCAGTCCCTCAAGGCTGCCACATTGATGAGCTGCAAATGCACGGAAACTATAAATATATAAGTATGTCTTTTTAGCGTATACAAGATAACATAGTCGTAAAAATATTTGAAAATGCATGCTATAAATGTTTCAATGTTATTCAAGTTGACAATTCAACCCCATATGCTGTATATTTATACAAAACTATTTAATTTTAAATTATAAAATAAAAAAGATTTATCTTTATAACAAGAAAAGAATACGTTATCGAAATCTTAAAATTGTGTGTGACTTTTTTGTAATTAAGGATATTTCCGTATTGATTGATGAATTAATATTTATTATTATGTTGATTTTACCATGTTTTCTCGTGGGTCAGAAAAAATGACTAGGATATCATTTTCCTCTGCAGCTATATAAAATTGCAACATTCATCCTTTTAATTATTTATATTTTCAAGCTATATAATGAAATATTATGAAATATATTATCATGAAAATAACTACAGTGTAATAATAAGCATGAGTACAGTGCAAAACTAAGTTTGATTACAATATTTTTCAACTTATTTATTTCTTTATATTATTGAAGCTGAAGGGAATAAAATTAAATTATAAGTCTATATGGGTCAGTGTCAATTTCCTATATTGATTTGCAATCATTTTTAAAAACAATATAGTGACTACATGTATATGGTTGTTAAGAATAATGCAATTAAAAGAATGTATAAATAACATTTGCAATACACTCAGGCTAACATATAAAAATTTTAAATTTTGTTAATTCACTGGCGATTTATTATAACCCTGTCTTGTGTAAATTACAAATGCAATCATATTCTAATCCATTTATATAAGATGTAGGCTTTAAATTCATTTTGTATCACGAAATTAAAGTGTAGTTCCTATCCAAGAAATCTGTGTGACTACTTGCCAAAATTTGTAAAGTACATTAATCGATAATTGCATACATATCATATTGATTTTTTTGTTATAATTCCCACTAAATTCTCGCTGACCCTTTCCAGTATTCCAGCGCCTCGCAGCATATATTAACCATTTAAAAATTGAACGTCTCTATTGCGATACGTTATTTGGTTACGCGTTTTCACAGTGTTCTAAATGGGTTGACACCCATTCATCTTTAGCAACCATGTTTGTTGTCCTGATTGGTAATGTTCGGAAATGGCCATTGCTAACGCGCTCTGGCACAATATTTTACCATTCAATGGAAGTGTCCTTCCTCAAAGCTTAAGTCTCTGGTCCCCAGAAATGACGTAAATCCTGACGTTTTTAGGTTCTCAACCCAACCACTACGCGGGAGGAATAACAATAATGGTTTACGCCTATAGGCGCGTTTCACTGTAAACCCCATTGGACGAAGTTGGTGACCACATTTGACAGAAAGAGATCAAGAAAAAAAAGTGGGGGAGGGAATTCATGGAAAATGCAATCACCACATACGCGCTCCCATCTCCCATCCTGGACCCCAAACCCCCAACATCATCCCAGATACCCTCTGAACAAGAGCGTTTTTCAGGCCAGAGCATGCCGCTGGGTATTGATTTTTTCTTAAACAGAAGCTTCTTTTTCGCTCTTCTTTGCGAAACTGTCCACACTCTCAGGCTTCAGCGAATGTCAGCAAAACACACAATAAATATTTTCCGAGAATGTATGACGTCTGGCTGAATACATTTATAAAGATAACAGCGGAGAAGACACATTGCATGCATGCAAGATGGAAAAAATACCTATATTTTAGTTGGAGGCGTTTCGCAAATGGGGCGATATTGAGAAAATTGCAATTTAATTATGAGTCTAGTTTGATATTTTTTAATTTATTTAATTTGAATTTTATATTATTATCAAAAATCTGAAACCGAAAGTGAGGTTTATATCCATGTAGTTTTGTCTTTGACATATTTGAACACACATGATTGCTTTAACGATTTATTATCAAGGTGATAATAAAAAACAATATAACAACTTGAAATAAAACTTAGGGCAAAGCATTGCAATGTGGATGCGATTTTCGGTATTTCGAAAAATCGAAAATACGGTTAAATTGATATTATAACCAATTAATTGAGTGCAAATGTTTTGCATGAGTAAATTTATTGTCCTTGAATGAAAATTTAAATTATATTGTAACTGGACAAGATAGGCTTAATATGTAAAATCAAAGATAAAAAAACTGACTGTAATTCTTATTTATTATTAAGAAACGGCATTATCTGGCTGGTAGTTGAATACTGGATCTATTCTTGTTTATTATCGGTAATGATAAGTAAAATAGCATCACAACAGAAAATAATTTTTTAGATCGCATAGATCAGTGATTGCAGATCAATTACCAATTAGCGAAATTATAAGAATTTCCTGAAAATAGCCAATCGGTTGACGTATTACAATGTTATTTTAATTTGTTTATCGACTGTACATTGTACATGTACCTCAAGCATTGGTAGATGTGACAGCATCCTTTGAAAGTACATACTAGATTTTAAGCTGTGCTTTGAAGACCCTTTTTTCGCCATGCTTCTGTCGGTCCGCTCTTATTTTTTTGTCTCGTTTCCCGTAATGGTTATGGCATTTTAGAGTCGCTGTTATTTTATGAAAGCAGCCTTTAACAACCAGCTTTCATAGAAGATATATTTCTTCATCTAGAGTATAGTGCAGCTCACAGTCAAGAATAAGAGATGGCTTTCAGGCGACGGACCAATAAAAGACGGAGGGACGATGTCCCTCAGGATGTTCGGAATGCCCTTGTCCTAACGCGGTACCATTGGTCACCATTAAAGACAACAAACCTCCCATCGCCTATAGACGCAACGTTGCTCTCGCAGTGATTCCGAAAGCGAAATATACAGAACGCAGTTGCTTAATTTTAGCATTCGTTCGCTGTCACGTGTTTCTCCAAAAAGTGACAAACTTGATAAGCAAAAGTAATAACCATTGCTTGAAAATAAAACACAGCTTGAAACGTCGATAAAACTGCGCCGTTGCTTTTCAATATATGATCATATTTCTTTATCATATACGGTGCCTAGAGCTTGCACACGAGCAGATTTAGAAATAGGTGAATAGTTCCCCCAGTGTACCATTTGGAGAAGGGCCAATACTCGTCTATTCCAATTGCACTTCGAGGATGGCGTACATGATAAAAGTGTATAACATATCTACATATTCGTAATTCCAATGGATCGAAAACGGTTGGTGTGTGTGTGCGCGCGCGCGCGTGCGTGTGCGTGTGTGTGTGTGTGTGTGAGAGAGAGAGAGAGAGAGATATACTGATACTTCTTAAATTCTTAAGTGTCATCATCACGAAGATGAAGGACAGTTCCCAGCATCCAGGAAAATAATGGAGAAATCAAGATTACCACATTCGATAGGAAAAATCAGAACAATAAATAAATATACGTCATCTTGTCACGAAGTCAGTTAAGCGACATTCCTAGCGACGGTCCTAAATGTTCTCCAGCCAGCACCATCTGGGAACCATCATGCAATAAGTGAAAACGAAACATCTTACTCAGTACCAACATATTTCGCTTTATCATCGCCAAATTTATTTTTTTGCAGCTTTCGAAGAGAATTCCAGTCTCTTATGTTCTAAGTGCAAAAAAATAACACCAAAGTATGGATCCTAATGGATTCGGGGTTGATTGATTGGATTGGAATGACAGGCTCTATCACCTTGGTGGTCTCATTTAAAGATTCCTTCAACTAAATCTATCTTTTCTACTCCGCAGCATTTAAAATTCCTGAACTTGACTAAACATGTAAGGTAGGGATTTCAAATCGGGCAGCAACATTGAAAAAAAAGGGTTTTACTAAGATTTTGATGACCATTTCTGAAAACCTATGTACAAATTAATCCACAGATTAGAAAAATATATATATTTTAGACTTGCCACATTCATTAATGGTACATTGTATACCATCAAGTTTATAGACACGTAAAGTTCTCGGCTCACTCTTTTGTAAGCAGTACTCATGATCAGTACTTTCCTTATTTAGCTTCAGCTGCCAGATTCTACACCAGTCTGAGAAGAAAGGTCCCTTTGCAATTTGGATTGATTTCCACCTCTTGCCTCATCTGTCGTGTAGAATGATCAGCAAACAACAGGAAAACGACGCTACATCGTTGAAGGCTGAAAAGTGCGATGAAAAGCACCGATGGTGCTTATGGATTACCTTCTCCATCCAGTGGACAAACGTGTGCAAAACGTGCATGCCTGAAAATCTACGGCCTAGCTACGACAAGGTGCTCGCAAATTCAAGTGGCGCATTAATACAAGACATAACGGGTGGTTCTAAAACATTCAAAGTTAAAACCGATTAAGAATTCATTTTGTGTGTGCGGTGTGTGTCCGTCCCATCCAAAAACCTTTTGAAATTTTGCCCAGGTTTTTGAGCAGGTTTCATTCAAATTACATTTCAAATTTGACTGCTTAATTTAATTAGAACCAATTAATATTATAAATGAATTGTTATTTTTCCGATGCCAATAGTTATTTTTCCATCTTTTGTTTGCATTATATTGGACAGGACTGTTTCTTTGTGACTCCTTGTATGCACTTCTTTCAGTCCACATGGGCTTTAACCTTGGCATTAATTGATTATTAACTCGTACTATTTGGTAGGTATTTGCCTGTAGTCGTTATTTACATAAGGGAACTTCGAAGTTGCTGCCCCAATTTCCCATTCAGTGTCGTGTTTACAGCCTTGTACTTGGGGAGGGCCCGGAGGGGGAACCTTTTCAAATGTTTTTTCTTCTTTTCATAGCCATAAAAAGTAAAGTATATTTTGTATGCTTCTATAAAAAAAACCTGAGGAATGTCAAATACAGCTGCAATGCAAAGCTGAAGGCAAAAACAAAAGTAAACTATTGTCATAAATCATTGGTTTTGGCCCAAATGTAAATACAACATGCGCTTACATTGTTAGCATTATAATGATTTCGCATCTGAAAACAAAGATAATAAATAAAAGGTTTTGGAATAAATTCCTTTACTATTATCGCTACAGGTAAAAATGTTCAAAAAATAACGCCACTGGTTGTGTCTTGCTCAAATATATGTGTTTACAAATGAGGCTGAGGCTAAATTTGTCAACAATCTGCAGTGGTCTGCAACATACGTTATATTTTACTGCACAATGTACATTATACATTGTATTTTAACGCTTTCCATTATCTCGCTCAGTCTACAAATTTTGATTGTAATAATAACAGAAAAACGAACAACAAGCTAATTTGCTAGCTTTTAAAAAAAGTAGTTAAAAAGTATAAAAAAATCTAATGTTTCAAGAGCTGGTGTATCAGCCCCCTTATCACAAGGTATGTCTAAATGTTGCCCATTTTATCGATTTGTAATTTTTCCTTAGCATTTTTAGGATTTTCTTAAATTTTGGTTGCTTTTGGTTACTTAGTTTTTGTGCTACTGCAATGGAAATCCAAATATGTAAAATTTTAAGGTTAAAATCGCATTCAAAATACGACTGAAAAATATTGTACTTAGCCCCCATACTGCTGCCTTATTACCTTGATATTGTATGAAATTAAAATTAATCCATTTACATAAATGTACAATTTTCAATTGCATTACAAACTCCATTACCATTCAATTTAAATGATTTTTTTCTTGAAAATCAAAGTTGCTTGCCAAATTTCCCCATGTACCGAATTGAACAAAGTGTGGCGAATTTCTATTCATGTACAGTAGAAATTTAGTTAAGTTGACTCTCCAAGGGACTGTGACAAACTGGTCAACTTACATGTACATGTATGTAATGGCGCAGGATTTGAATTCCGTGAATCCCCTCTCTCTTGTCCGTCTGTTTAGTTTTTATGCAACCACACCCCCACTTGTCCCGTTCAATTAAAAAAAATTACTTAGTCATGCATTATCTTATTAATGTGTTCATAATACAGTACCAGTACTGCTAATGTGCTGAAAATTTATCCAACAATTACAGTAGTAATGGAATTTGAATACCAAAACACTGTAATGTACAGTGTACTTCCAAATTTCATTCATTGTGGAAATAAACAGCACAAATCTAGAATCAAAGTTTGTAATGTTTTATTTTTGAGATTCAAATTAAAAAGGGGAAAACCATGCTGGTCAATGTACGGAGAGTAAATTACTATTGTTTGTCATACCCCAAGTGGTCAACATACAACATATTGTGGTTAACATGCAGAAGTCGTCTTCCATTAAATTAATGTGGTGACTGTCCGGTCAGTTTTGAAAAAAATTGGCTATGACGCTGCAGTAATATGAGAATTAAAGGCAAAATCCACAACTTGTAATTATTTTTGTGAAACGTTTTGCCTTCAGCAAAACACTTATAATAATAATAACATTTAGTATAAAAACCCATTATAAACCCCATCATATTTGATCTTTGTTTTCAAAATACTTTGCCTTTAATGTTCAAATATTTTCGTTTGAATGTTTGAGTTTCAAGCCAATTTTTTATTGAAATACAGGCCACTATCTATGATTTTAATCTATTTTAAAAATACTTGGCTTACGGCATGTCATTTCTTATAAGTATTTTTAAGTAATATTTCTTGGTAAAATACAACGTATAAGCCAAAATTCATTAGTCAAGATTAATTCTGCCTACAGTGTTTTATTACATAATATTTCTCTGTGAAAAATAAGCAAACATTCTTAAGATTCCATAAATTATTAACACGTTTTTTGCTAATGGCGTGCTATTTAATATTAATTGCTGTTAATGCCAATGAAATAATGTTGGGTTGGAGGGGGCGAAAAGAACTATTTATGCAAGTGTTCAAAATCATTGCTGTATAATTAAAAAAATAGCAAGCATTCACCAACTTCGTTAAGCTTATTCTACAAAGACTATGTGTCGTTAGAATGCCTCGCCCTTAACGGCAATGGCCACTAGAGGTCGCCACCTCCCCGACCCAGATATATAAGGGGGGCTGACCCCCAAGAAAACGCAGGCACTTGCTGAACTTTAACCTAACGACTGGCCTGTATTATTTCTACGCTCGAATAACACATGGTGGCAATGCTAAATTGATAATTTTTACGAATAATCTTCAATCATCTGCACGGGAAGCAATCTGGAAGGATCCAGGACGTTACCAGAAGCTGGGAATTGGCCGAAAAAGGAAGAAAATACCTACGGTACAGTCAAAGCTGAACACGCGGATCCAGGCCTAACTACACCACGTGCGGATACAGGAACACAAAGGAAAATGCCTAACAAATATAAAGTACCAGACGAATTTGATTTTTCAAGGGCTGCTGGATGGCCGAGATGGATTGCCCGATTTGATAGGTACAGAAAGGTCTCGAAAATAATAGAAGACAGTGATTCTGACCAGATTGACGCCATCTTGTACTGCATGGGGGACAAAGCAGAAGAAATTTACAAGACCTTTAAATTTAACAATCCAGCCAACATTTCCTATATGGAGGTAGTTTCAGCCTTTGAGAAACATTTTCTGGGAAGGCGGAATTTGGTATACGAGCGGACCACGTTTTTCCAACGCAGGCAAAAAGAGGGGGAACCAGCAGAAGATTATATTACGGCTCTACACACTCTAGCAGACACGTGCAATTTCAAAA
>JAQIXS010006687.1:0-10293 GCA_034700785.1 Rossiulus vilnensis | reverse complement strand
AATGAAAACAACAAGACAGCATCTCCGAAAGACTTTTGACCAGGTCAGTGATCATTTCAAGCGCGCTTTTATTCCCAATAATCAAACCATTTTCTTGAACACAGTTTCTAAAACATCGAACGGTATTGACAGTGTGCTTGTTTGGCATCGCTCAATTATCTAGTTTTACTAAATTATGAAATAATTGAGAATGCAAAGAGTCTTGCAGATAAGTTAATTTGCACGAACAACATAGAAAATTCATTTCATTTTCCAACAAATTTCGTCTATTGAACGGTCGGGGCCCCTTGAAAAACCAAACTGCTAAGGTTAATTGATTTCTGTATGTTGACCGCCTGCCTACCTTCACCACTGACCATACCTTCATGCTTTAATTTTAATTTAATAATTCAATATTCCATTTTCAAAGATTCAACTACAATTGTAAACTCAAAAATGTAATATTCAATTAACTACCATTTAAATGGTAACAAATTAAATATTGCACCATGTTACTAGCGCCTTCCTAAACACTGAATCGCTGAATGAAATTCACAATTCAAAATTCTGATGTTAAAATATTCTGCTGGTTTTGAAATACTTTTCCTTGTCTTTTTTTGCAGTGTTCATACGTGGAAATTTGATGGCCATCGGTCATCTGCTATGGCATTTGCTCCGCCAAAGGAGTGGCACTCGATCGTGATAGCAAATTTGATAAGTTTTTCGGAAAATGATCTATATTTTATCACTTTTGGACGTGTTTACTTTTTCGGTAACATGTTGATGCTAGTATACTTAACTGATAATTTAGATTGAAGTATGAGACGCTGAGGAACTTACTTTCCAAGATTGATTTAATTAACTGAAAACTGATAATATGCTGCTTTTGATGCTGCAGGAGAAAAATATTGAAGGTATTGTTATGTTTAATCAAAGTTACTATCAATATTTCTGAATGTTCATGAAATAATTTTTCATATTGAAAATAATTTTTATGTTATCACAATGAGGGCTAACTCAATAACATGCATCACACATTCAACATCGCAGTGAATTGGACTTTAATATAGTTAATACTATTTCAAAAACGTATTGCGGGAGCTGAAGCGCAAATTCAATGATTGATGATTTAATCATTTTAAACTTTTCGTTTTCGTATTTACAGAAAACCTGAAAGGAAATGAAATTCGTGGCTCAGAAAAATCATGTTTGGGGTGTCTAGAAAGTGTTAACTAATGATAAGCAAGGGGAAGAGATGGTTTAAAAACCCTTAATTTTATAGTAATTTTAAACACATTGTATTGACTGTTTGGTTATCTAATAAGGACTGGAAAGTATTAGAAAATTATAATGTTTAATTCTATGATAATTTTACTTGTGTTATACGGCCCTAAATACATAAAACACTAAACTCACAAATAGGCATATAGAGGGAGAAAAACGTTCTAATTATTCACTTTAAATTAATTAAAGCCAGAAACTTAAAAAAAACAGCTAAGAGGAGGCCTAATCTGACATAATAAGGAAGGATGATCTGGATGGCAAATGCCTATTTGCATGATGTTCCAAGCGACTAGATTTGTTGAAAATCTATGGTATCATATTTTGTTTATTAATGCTTCTTTTTCGACGCTGAGAGCAATTCTCAGAGTCCTATCTAGTTACGAGCAAATATATAACGGTGTATAATGTTGTATCGCTTTGAACCTAATACTTTTCGAGCACTGTTGTCAATAAAGCTTGCGTTTGTGGAGAGTTTTTAAATAATGCCAGGAAGAAGCCGTCAAGAAATCGACTTTCTGGTAACTGCGTTTCGGGTTTCTTTGGTAAGTAGGAAGTAATAAATTAACGTCAATTATGGTAAGCGACTCAAAAAGGTGTAATATGAAGTCACAATGTATGCAACTTGAAACGACATGGGTGAGTAAGCAACTGGTTGTTTTTTCCTTTAAGCATCTAAGTTATGAGTGTTTGCCTAATGAAGAGATGGTCAAGTTTTCTAATTTTACACCAGTAAGTGCTGTATAAGTAAATTGTAAATGTATTATCGCAAATTTAACCTCCCTTTGCACATTTATTGAATGCCTTACCATCCAAGCTACTACTTGTTATTAACTTTTTTATGCCAATCACAGATTTAGTTTGCATTATGGATGTATAGATGCGCCTCGTTTAATTTGCTGCTAGTATCTACGTATGACTATTGTTAGGTAACTCACAATCTGAGCTGTTTATTTTGTTCCGAAAATTTATGTATGTTTCAAGCCTGAGTTATTTTTTATTTTGTTCCTGTAATTCATGGATGATTCCTGCCTTATTTGTTAATTTTCTTCAGGAAATTATAGATTACCTTCACTTATTTATTAAAATATATTTTGTCCCAGAACTTATCGATGACTCTCGCCTAATTTTTTAAAAAATATTTGTTTACTTTATTTATGCATGATCCTCGTCGATTTTTTAAAAAAAAATTCCCGGAATTTGTGGATGATCCCTGTCTAGTTTTTTTTAAAAATATTTTGTTCCGGAATTTATGGATGACCCCTACCAAAAAAGTTTTAAAAATATTTTGCTCCGGAACTTATGGATGACCCCTACCAAAAAAGTTTTAAAAATATTTTGCTCCGGAATTTATGGATGACCCCTGCCAAATAAGTTTTAAAAATATTCTGTTCCGGAATTTATGGATGACCCCTGCCAAAAAAATTCTAAAATATTTTATTCCGGAATTTATAGATGACCCCTGCCAATTTTTAAAAAAATATTTTGTCCCGGAATTTATGGATGATCCCTGCCTAGTTTTTTTTTAAAAAAAATATATTTTGTTTCGGAATTTGTGTGTGACCCTTACCTGAACACTGTTTTAAAATTTGTTCCATTACTTATTACTTCCATTTGCTGTTTGTTGAGTTTTGTTCCAGGAATTTGTGGATGACCTGTCTAAATAATTGTTCCAGGTACACATGAATTACTCTCGCTTAACCACTTTATTTCCCGTGATTTCATGAATGACCCCTGTATGAAGAGCTTTCTTTGTTTAATTCCGTTATCTCTGGATGACCCACTTTAATTCATTCTTGTTATATTACACTATTCCTCACTATATTCTGTCATATTTTTTCCAGTCAGTTACTCCTTATGTTAAATAAAATTTAGAATGATTTAGCACTTTTAAGCATAATTTTACTAAGTAGCCTATATTACATACTTAACTTTTGCTATACGAATTTGAATTGTATTGAACTGACTATCTTCCAAATTAATTTTAAGTTATCATACACAGGATATGATCTTTCAGCTGATAGAAGAACAAACTATACTATGACAAATCCCAAATGTTCTTAGAAATGAAACAACGGCAAATGTCAAATAGAATACTAATCATTAAAAAACCGTCAGTAGAACATTTCGAAATGCAACTTACCGGAGAACGGAGATTTTCTTGACAGATTCTTCTGGATGCAATTTAAAAACACGCCACAGACACAAGACTTTATTATCACAGGTATACGCAACCGAACGCGGTTTAGAAACGGTGTTTCGGCGACACAATCTTATATAAACTCCTTCGCAATATGCAAATATTGGGTGCTGGTATGTCAAGGTGGAACTAGGAATTTCGCTAGTTAGCCAAAATTCGATGCAGCTTGTCCTTGGTTTGGCCAGATCAGACAATGTTGACGTGCCATCATAATGCAATCTACAGCAGTGCCAGTAGTGATTTCCAGATCATGCCGAGCTTCTCCTTATAGCTTGTTCTGTTCAATAGTATGTGCATCGCCGTGTAGTACGATGGATTTGATAAACTGTCCATCCACAATCCATAAAAATAATTAAGAATCTACTTCGCGACAAAAGAAACATGGGCTCACCTTTGTTTTTTGATGTACACTGCAGATATTCTTCGCCTTAAAGACTTGAATCTCCATTTTCCTGTCTAGAAATTGTGGGAAAAAACCTTACTAGCTGTATTAAATGGCGCTTATATCGAGCTGACTAAACATTTCACATTGCGAAATCAACTAAAAATAAAGCGTCTGCCGAATTCGTGTCATATAAGCGTGCTTATACCCGGTTCATCTTTCATCGACCGAACACACATGTTCATCTTCGGAAACAGTAATTGAAGCAAACCGTTTCAAAGCGCGGCATTACATGTAGTCATAATTTCCCATAAATTCATTTTCGAGAAGGTTATTGATAAACCTGACGTACACCACGAACGGAAGTATAGTTATTTACATACCTGGCGGGCTTTTCTTCGAGTATTTGCATAATGCTTGTAATGTTTTCATTTCCAACCATAAAAATTGGACGTTCGAAATAAAAATCTAAGTCTTGAAGTGTGCGCATGCGTATTGTGACGCAACATGCCGATGGAAATGAAACGTTTACCTGCCAAGTTGACAAAAAAACGTCACATATTTCGATTCATTCATAGAATTTCATTTAGAAGATTGAGAAATGCGTTCCAATAAATTTAGCATAACAATACCGCCCACATTGGATAGTATGAATTCGGTTGATAGCCCATGCATTTAAACTTCTTATTAGGCCTAAATCAACCACTGGCTTCCACTACGCTCTTACGCAATCCCAATCATTTCCAATAAATTAATTTTCGAGAATATTAATGGTTAAATTGACTTACGTTACGAACGAAATTATCGCTATTTACATACTTAAAATCTTCTGTTGATGCTTACAGTTTTCATTTTCCGTCATGAAAATCAGGCGTTCGAAACAAAAATGGAACGCTCTTGAAGTGCGCGCATGCGCATTGGAACGCATCATGCGGTTGTCGGCTCGCCGAATAATTAACTTAATAGAGATGCACAGGGTATCTGCAGTGTAGTTAGGTGAGCGATATATCGTAAATGAGGGGCGAAACATTATGCTATTTTAAAAATCGAAAAGAATCGTCTTACCTCATAGTTCGCATTTTCGTAAGCTCAGGGCTGAAACTTTACGCGAAAACCCTCATTCGTTCGTAATTTACAGCGATTTTAGCGTTGACTTTGCGCATTAGAATTCGGCCTCCTGTTGATCCACGATGCTTTAAAAATGATATAAAAACACTAAAATAATGCGGATTGGAGTCAACGGACGAGCGATCGTTTCGCTTCGTGTATTATTTAGTTTAAATTTAAAAATGCGCACAGCTACCTATTAAGGCTTTTGAAAAATCCGAACAAACTTGAATAGATTTTGAAACCTGAGCAGTTCTCCATGCTTCCATCCTCGGTGAATCGAAGTTCTATATCCTGAAACCTCATTCCACATTAACATATGAAATGTAAGCTAAAGCGCTTTATCTAAGAGTGCTTAACGGCACGAGTGTTCAAGTCGCTCAATGGATGGCGCTGAAATCGCGCCCGTTTTGCACGTACTTTTCACGCGTGCATAAAAATTACTTGCGTTAATTACTTCAATTTACACGCAAAATAACGTGAATAACGATTAACAAAATCCATTTCACAAGAGACAGTGCAGTACATTACTGTTATCCGTAACAACACGATGGGCATTTTCCAAACATGACGTCATCAGTTTGCGGCCTTTTTCCAAGTCGAAATGAAACAAAATGACATAATTTATATTCTTCTTAGACAGAATGACGTAATTTAGCATCTTTTTCTTCGACAACATGACGTAGTTTTCTATCCTTTTCTTGGCCAGAATTCACTTTTAGGTCCTGTTTTTAGAGAGAATGACGTCATTCTTATTCCTTTTCTTAGACAGAATGACTTTATTTTTAGTTCTTTTCTAAGGCAGAACGACGTCGTTGGTTCATAAACTGATTCATGTCCAAACAAACAAGCCAGCGTGACGTCATCTGGAAGATTAGCGAAATGTCCAATCTAATTCGGAATTTCGGACCACATGGGTACCAATCGAGGTGGGGTGGAGGGGTCAAAAAGTACTTTTTTGATTACGTCTTTTATGAACAGCCTCAAAGTTGACCAGTAGCATGCGGATCGTAGGCCAAATTTGGCGATGAGGTCCGGAAGTGGAGGACGGGTGGAAGTGTCCCATGCATGGGTGCCCCCGGTAATGGGACCAGGGTCCTCTCCTTTCACCAACACCTGCTTCGTTCACGCTTTCGGGAACATCCTGATGAATGCGTTCTATTCAGCGTGCGTCGAACACTCAGTTATGAGGAAAGCTAATCACCAACAACAAAAACCTACCTTCAAAGTCAACGAACTTTTCACGCTCAACGCTAATCAAAACTTAATTTCACCGCATTCATTACTTTGACGTGAGCCTCAGGGGCTGTTCATAAACACCGTGTCTCACTCCTAACGCCAACAAATGACCAGTGACGTCATTCTGCCTAACCCTTACCTGCGAGGCAAGGGGAAGGTCTTAAAACCATGAAAATTACAGGACGTCCTTTATGGATGGTCCCAAAGGATAAAATATTACGTTATTCTGTCTAAGAAAAGGATTAAAAAATACGTCATTCCGTCGAACAAGTGGATTAAAAAATTGTCATTCTAAGAAAATTCTAAAAAATTACGACATTCAGCCCGGAAAAGTATAAAAAATGACGTCATTCTGTGTAAGTAAATGAAAAAAAGTGATTCGGTCTAAGCAAATGAAAAAAAGTGATTCTGTCTAAGAAAAGGATAAAAAAGGTACGTTATTCTGTCTAAGACAGGGATGTTATTCCGTCTATGCAAAAAGATAAAAAATTCCGTCATGCTGCCAGAGTAAATGGCGTCATTACGCCTAAAAACAGGACCACAACTGACGTCATTCTGCCTGATTAAATGACCAAAAAAAACGGACCACACCTAAGAAAAAAAACACAAAATGACATCATTTCGCCTAAGAATAGGACCAAACAACGACGTGAACGACGTTTCCGAGGCCATCGGGACATCAGTAAAATCGTCGCCGTATCTCATGCCAACCATTGCGTAATGTATACTAACCAAGTTAGGATTTCATTCCAGTTGAAAAGTTCGCTGTCGGGTTCGTCGCCCATCCTCATCGCACCGTGACCCATCGATGGATTCGCGGTAATGAAACCACTTGACGAACGTTTTATTTGTGCTAGACAAAAAACAAATGAAATGAAAAAAAAATTAAAATTTGGGGGGGAAAAATGCGAAGATAGCAGATGGAGGTGACACATTTGCACCCTTTTTTGTGTGCCTGACCCGGTGCCCGCGGTGTGTCCGATGGAGCCGCACACCCCTGATGAGGGCTCTGATGGAAGGCCATGAGGCGTGACGTCAGCACGCATCACTGGGAGCCAATCCCCGACGAAGAATAGCGGGAAACGGCAAGGTTACAAAACTCCACCTCGTGCCTGCCTGCCCACAAAGGAGCAGCACGAAAACAGTTAGGGGAAATCCCCCTAGCGGGCCGCACACCGCCTATTACCGTCGCCATTGTTGGGATTATTGCACGTTTCGTGGGATCCGATTTGGCAGGAAGCTTATTGGCACTTCCGGAGCCACTGATGCACCACCTGATCGACACAAATCTACCACGACAAGATGGCGTCCTTGAGGGCCATCCTAACCAAGCATCGTCTGAGGCCAGTGTCATGCCAGAACAGATTTTGAATTTCAAAAAAGCGCCATTTATGAGTGGCCCTTCAGGTTGATCCTGGCTCGTTTATTAACGTCGCTAAATAGGTGTGCGAAATTAATATTTCGAAAAACGCGTCCTGCTTTTTGTTCAAGTGACCTCGATACAAGACCAATTTTCGAACACTGACATTAATTTCTATTTTGTTTTGTGAAACAAATTTCATCATTAATTAGTTTTCATTTTCAATGAATCTCATTTGTGTTTGTGATTGGCAGCCTGGTCTGTCAATGTGACAAACGATGCGTCCAGAAGTACATAACCGAATTTGAAGTTTCTTTCAGAAAATGTTTCCAGAAATAAAATGAGGAATTTCAGGAGTATATTCCGCGAATTATTTCTAAATATTTGAGGAATTTGAGGCTTGTTTTCCAGAAAAAGTTATTTCGAGAAATATATCAAGGAATTTGAGGCATGTTTTTCATGAAATATTTTCACAAGTATAGCTATGAATACGAAGTGTATTTTCCATAAAATGTTGCCGGAAGAAGAATAAGAACGTTCAGGTGCACTATCCTCAAAATGTTCTCACTCAAAAATACAAGAAGCTTTTTGAGATGTTTTTTCCTTAAAATGATTTCCAGAAATACAAGGAACTCGAGGTGTATTTTCCTTAAAACGATTTCCAGAAATCCGACGAACTCGAGGTGTATTTTCCTTGAAACGATTTCCAGAAATACAATGAACTTTAGGTGTATTTTCCTTGAATTATTTCCAAAAAAAAGAGCGTCGTTTTCTCTGAAAAAAACCGGAAATCACGGAATACCAATGCATTTTTTTGCTAAAAAAACAACTGTCCTAAACGCACCCATTATTTCTAGAAATTTGCTCCACTTTGCGCTCGACCCCCAACTGGACCACAGCCAGTGGTGTCGAACCCCATTGTCGAAATATTTAGGAAATACAAATTGGTCACCGCGCGGAACACTAGCATTATTTCCACATGCTAACCGAGACAAAAGAGGGTCCCGCTCGTCCCAACCCCCTCCCAAAAAAAACCCACACCGATTTAGGCCTAATTACGAAAGATGATGACTCTGATGAGGGGAGGCCCTGCCTGGTGATGCAAATTGGGGGAGACGGATGAAGGCGTTCCCGTTCAATGCCCCTAGTGGCGGACGCATCCGCATGGGTCCTCCCCCTTTTTTCCCTTTTTTTAAATAAAAAAATATTAACTGTTAGTAAACTCCGTTGAAGCCAGGCAGCAGCTGCAGGAGCTACGCACACCTTCGCTTTTTGTCCCCGACCAAGACATCCTGTCCAACAATTGAAGGTTTTGTCCATCGTCTTCCAGAGGTGTCAACTCTGAAGACTGGACAAAGACATCGTCTTTATTCGAAACGTTTGACCATTCTTTTTGTCCCGTTGGCCACGATCATGAAGGAACATTTTGTGGGAGCACCGAGTGGCGGGACCCGGCGACCGTGGGTCAAGATGGCCATCGACTGACCAGCCTTCCACTTGGCGGATGGTCAAGGATTCACGAAGGTGGCTCGCTCAAAATGGACATGTCCAGAGACGGTCTGGTCGTGGACATTCTGGTGCCTCTGCTGTGGATTTGCTCCGGACATCCTGCCCAGGTGAGTCCGCACTCCAGCCAAAAACTTGACCTTAGACCTTGGATTATTTTGCACGTTTATTCGTTTGCCAGGCCTCAGATTAATTTAAAATGGTTGTTTATACCGTTTATGTTTTCACCTCAGGTTAAACCACATACGATATTTGTTTGAGCTTCACAAATTCTGCATAGGAAATTTACTATAAGATTGGTTTTGGCAAAATAATTTTAATTGTTTTCCATATTTAGTCTGCTAATGTAATTTGTTTTAACCTCAGATATTTTGAAGTTGTTGTTTTTTTCGTATAAATTCAATTCAGAAACTTTTTTAAACTAAACATTTTAAAATGTATGGGTTTTGCATATTTATTCTAATTATGAGACTTGCTTTCACCTCAAATAAATTTTTTTGCAATTTATTCTACTTACAAAAGCAATTTTGTGCTAAGAATATAAATGTACATGTATGGTTTCTGCATATTTTTACTTAAAATATTTTAAAAAATTACGGTTTTTGCATATTGGTTTTGAATATTTACGTATACTAAAACTTGTTTTGGCCTTTGGTTATTTGAAGTGCTTTTTTTTGCATATTTAGTTAATTTATAACACCTGTTTCTACGAGTTCTACAGTTTTTATTTGAATTCTTTTGACCTCAGACTATTTTTAAATGATTTGTTTTCGTATTTTTTTCCATATGTTAGACTGATTTTAACTAAAGAATATTTATTGAAACATATTCCCGCAAAGTGCACTACCATTCCGTTCTTTCCGACCTAGTTTCGCATAGGTTTGTCTCAAGTAATATTTCAGAAAAAAAATTAAGATGTGACAATAAAAATGTTTATTGGTGATCACGTCGTCTTAAAAAGCTGATCTCCGCATTGCTTACAAATATTTATTTATGATATCTTTAGAATTTCGCACACACAAAAATGTCGTAGATATTATTAATACTGAAATGTCCAAAAAATGCAGCATTCGCGATTTAGCTGTTATTTTTAACTAACTCAAATTGCATTAATATTTTGCAATAACATTTTGAAAATAATGTATTTAGTCATTATTTCTAGGTGGGAATTTTCCAAAACAATTCGCCATTTTATGCTGGGAATTATTACTATCGACAATTAATTTTTTAAAAAAATAC
>JAQIXS010006686.1:0-10296 GCA_034700785.1 Rossiulus vilnensis | reverse complement strand
CAAAGTTATTAAATGTATTTCCTTTAGTTTATTTTTTTTGTTTTTTTGTTTTTTTTTTCCAAAAAAAAAATTTACTCCCCTCCCCCAACTCCAAATAACGGCCACCTCCAAATAACGGACAAAAGGTCCGGTCCCGCAAGTGTCCGGTATTCGGAGGTTTCACTGTATTTTTTAAAACACCTGTTTCAAGAATTTCGCAAATTAATGCAGTCCTGTCAATATACGTTTTGTTAATTTCTTAATACTGTTACGTTAAATATGTTCTAATGCAGAATTTTAATTTTCAGGTGGAACGAACATGCTTGCGACCCATTGCAGCTGGTCAGATTAGCCTAATCAATTCATTTATGTTCTTGAGCGGTCTTTTGGCTGTGGGTGATTTGATATTATTGCAATTCAACTTGCAAAGGTAGGAAAATGTTTATATACTCCCTTGGTATTCTGTGCAAATAACCTTTTTAATACAATCTTGGCTAATCTCTGGTTATCTTCATTTCTTTTTAAAGTATTCTTTTGGGTGCCAGTTCTCTAATCTTAGTGGTTACATATCCCTTATCAAAGCGGTACTTTAATTGGCCTCAACTAAATTTAGGTAAGAGTTAGTGGTAACCAGTATGCCTCTAGTCGGCAGATTCGATAACTGTCGCATGCCATTTCTCTTAGCATTGGTTTTCAATTGGGGAGCACTGCTTGGTTGGACTTCTCTTCATGGCTCTTGCGATCTGTCGATTTGCCTTCCATTGTACCTTGGCTGTATCTCGTGGACGCTTATTTATGACACAATTTATGCTCTTCAGGTGAGCATTGCTGAGCTAGGTTGTGGGCCCGAACTATTAAAACTTGTAACCAACAACAAAAATTAACTCTAGTAAACTTTTTGTCTGTAGCTGCAGCGATAAAAAAAATTATTCTGGCAATTTTATTTTAGAAGAAACAATATCAAAAATTCAGCATTTTCTAACGTTTATTCAATTCGATTAGTGTATATGTAGAATTTCACATGTAGCAGTTCTTCCAGTTTACCTTATCAGTTTACGGGCGCATTCCAAATGTTATGAAAATAATGCTGTCCCTTTATAAATGTTTGCATATTGCAGTTTTGAATTTAAAATTGGTATAATTTCCAGGATAAAAATGATGATAAACTAATCGGCATCAAATCGACCGCACTTACGTTAGGAAAAGATACTAAGAAATTCTTATACCTTTTCTCTGGAGTAATGGCTGCCAGTCTAACAACTGCTGGTGTATTATGTGAACAAACGTCTCCGTATTATTTTGCCGTTGCAGTGGCGATATCAAGAGTTATTTATCAGGTAAGAATAACTTGATGTCATTCTTCTAATACTAAGATGTCCACTGTGGCAAATTGCTCCAATCTGTCTGTTCTACACTGCATGGTCGTAATTATCTTGCGGTTTTATTATTTCTTTTTCTTTCTACAAATTCGATTTAAGCCTCAGTATGGGAGGATATGCAGAAGCTTAAAATTGAAATATTCTTAGTTGTTGAAATCAGTTCAGTTAATTTCGACTTTAAAACTCGTATTAAATCTTTAACCAGTTAATATTCTACTCTGGAGTACGGATTTGTCCACAAAAAAATTAATATGAAAATGGTCGTACGACAGTACGTGTTGAATTAGTGATATTTGAAATGATATTGCAGTATGAGATATTCAAAAAGACTGAAAAATGAATTTTTGTAAGCAAGTTTTCTGGTAATTTTACGTTTTGACGCCAAATGTCAAATTTACAGCACATCAAACTAACTCTTGCAACGCATCTACTGTAATTTACTAAATGTTTAATTGGACTATTTGTTTCGACTCCACAGATCACTTATCTTAATACCGAGGATCCAAAAGATTGTGAAGAAAAGTTCGTTTCAAACAGCAACTTAGGATTTATCATCATGGCTGGAATTATAGCGGGAACTTTACTGAAGAGAGATAATGAAGCGAAGACAAAGGTTAAACTTACCAGTTAGTAATCAATATTTATTATTAAACTTTTAAATATGAATTTTTTAAATTATTTTTTGTACAATTTCCAAACTTGCTTGCAAGTTACTTGGGAGTGAACTGTTACAAATGCTGGACTGTTGGACATTCGAAGATATTTTTTATCCAAGGTTTTAAGTCTCACCTCGCTATGTAAAACGAGTTCAAAAAGGGCTGTAATAAACTTCCAATTATTGTTGATTAAATGAAATTTAACTGAATTTGTCTGGGTAGCACAAAAACGCCTTTGCACCTGCTGAAGTCATCACCTAGGCTAATTTACTCATCTTTCCTATTTTGGGTGTCAACTGTTCTCTGCTTATTCAAACTACTTCCTGTCCCTAGTGCTGTTAGGGCTAAGCTGGCGAACAATCTTTATCAAGTAACTTAAACGAACATAATGTAATTATAACAACACTTGCCATAGGATTTCTGATGGGTACGGATTTTGGCTTGTGGGCTTGCTGATGAGTGATGGATATATTCTCCTGCACCGTTAGGGATTTCTATCAATTTAAAAAAGTAAACAACAGTGTTGGTTATGCATTTGACGTCATTCCTTTGCATCTATCAGTGTCCTCTGGTGGATTTTCATGGCTCGTAGGGCAATAAGTGATGAATAAGGATTTACCTTCATTGATGATTCTGAACGTTGCCAAATGCAGCATGAAAAGGGTCACAACTACAATTGCGTTGTACATATCTGTTTCAGTTTTGCAACTTCTTAAGATTTGAAAGATCATACTAATGACACACAATACCTTCATTACTCATGTAATTACTGTAACAATTTAGAAGATTACACGAATGACACATTTCCTCCATTACTGATGTAATGACTTTGGATCTCGTCGAATTATTTCAACCAAGATGATATGTCAATCTTCCAACAGACGAGTTACACTTGATTCACTGGCATCTGCATTAGAATATTGAGTATTAAATATTGAGAGAATTCAAATATTGAGTGGCCAAATACTTTTTTGTCTGCGAGTTTTGGTTATTGTTTATCTATTTTTTATGAGTTAACAAACATTTTTTGCTTTTACAATATCATTTAGAAAGCTGTCAGTAATATAACAACATACATGTATTGACAGCTGACAGGACTAAATTCCTCCTAAGTAAAATCTCAGAAGCATGTATAATTCCGGGGGTTTGCATTTAACACACTGCATCTGATCATTAGAAAGTTATTGAACTTGTTTTTAAGTTGACAAAGTATTTCTCAAAATACTACTGTTAAAATACGGATTACTTCAGAATCTGCAATGCTGCAAATCTTAATGATTGTCCATTGACCTTGCAGACATTGGTTTTAATGTCTATGTCTATGTCCACCAGTCTAGTAAAATGTTTGATATTAGCAAAGTTACAGCAATAATGGGATATTGTACGTGTGATGATATAATGAGACAATTGCCCATAAAGAGGTAAAATTTCTTTTTAATGTTACTAGTCACGGTGCTAGTGGCTCAATAAAACGTTTTTAAATAAATATTACAATTGACTAGCCTTCATTCAAATTAAAGGCAAAGCGTTACATCGTGTATTGATAAGCAACTGTAATCTACTGGCATTACATTGTTCAAATGTTCGTTTTTGTTGGAATGGACTGAAATTGCTAGCGGCAAACAAAACTGCATCATAACATTTCTAGATCGCAGTGACGAATCTCTGGGTGTTTTTTCTGAAAAATAAATATTCGGACCATTAGCATTTAATCTCATTAAATTCCAGCTAAAAGGAAAATTAACCCTTTTCTGGAATCCTATTATTGCAGATATAACAAATCTTCATTGCGACAAATTATTTTTCGAGCAAACATACAAAACTGGGTCTACTTTTAATTACATCATCTTAACTATAGTCTGTTTAGAACTGGAATATATTAGGGAATTCAAAATATTGAAAGCCTGTTTTGTGATTATCGTTCCTGTTCCTAGACTCATTTTCCATGTGTTTGGCATCTGTGTCTTTGTTTATGCTGAAAGGCATAATCTATAAGCTGGACATCAGTTTTTGTCTCAGTATATTCTAATTTTGAACAGACTATGGTTTTGCTAACCCAGTATATTGTGCTAAGTTCTTACTTTTAATTGTGATTCTATCCGGTCAATTTCTGCTCCAACCAAATCTATGACGCTTTCTCCATGCTTCAACATAAATGCCTCCATCTCATCTATAGTCTTTAACTGTTGCATGTCCTATGGTGAATTGTGGAGATTAAGAAAAGCCATTAAAATGCATGTTGTTCCAGTAAGTATAAATGGATGAATCAAAAACTTTCCTCGAGCAGCGCGTCCAAATCCTGCTTGTCGAGGTAGGAGCGAGTCAGTTCACGACCGTCGAAATCAATTTCTGCCTTGTAGCGAGCCAGGGAACTACCCATGTCGATGCACTTTGCATCGTGTATTGCCCTGTTTTTGTCAATTAGCATAAATTAACTTTCATTATCATGATCATTATAGCCGCTACCTCAGATTTAAGGGAAATTCACCACCCTGTGGTGAAGCCTTGTTTATTTTTGGGATAAAGTAAAAGTGGATGCCATCTTCAGATCTTAAAACGTTGGGAAAGAGTGTAACTTATATGTGAGCAAATAAGGTATATTTAGGTTTAGGGTAATAAGCTCAAACTTCATTCGGTTTCTTACAAGAATAATTAAGCCAAAAAATATATTGTAATCTACGAAAAACAATACATCCAACGTCAGTATTTGTCTAGGTCATATAACTGGTTGCAGTCGATGACATTTGAATTGGCGTCTAGGGAAAAGAGCCAAATTCCCAGATGGTGTCAAGAAGCTGTCAACGGAACTGGGAAAGGCAAATTGCAGTTGGTAGTGGTTGGTTTTTTTAGCTATGTTCAAGACTATGTCGCTGGGATGTTTTCCCCTTCATTTTTTACAAAAATCCGCTAAACGATAGGTACTAGAACAAGATTACCGGCGACAGGAAGTAAATCTAACCGTATCATGACGTCGTTTTCCAATTCTCGGTTTATTTCAGTCAGCCGATCAGATGGTATAGATCTAAATGTGGCGAAAAGGTGAGGAATAATCACACAATTTGTCCGGTTAACGGCAATCGAGAATGTGGCGCCACAATAGTGGCCATTTGTGGTCGAGAATTGCCAGTGAAAATGCCAAGCTACAATCCTTGAAAACCCCAAGCAAAAAGTGACATTTTCAGGATTTTCACGGACCGTAGTTGAAATTTCCTCTAGCGTCTACAATATCCATCTACAATTTCAAAAATAAGCCATAAATAACTTATCCGCTCCACATACGAACATTCTCGATTGTCGTAATGTCGGTTTTTTTTTCAGCACTCGAAGTTATCAAAATTACCTTCCCATCAGGGCAGCAATGTTGGTCTTGATGATGAAGGAGGCCACCACGCCCAGAAGTCCGCCGATGATGCACGACCCAATGGCATCCGGTATTGGATTATTCAAATGCGTGGACAGTCCCATGCACACAGCTGCTATCCCCACGCCCATGACAGCAGCGATGTCTTCCAGTAACACCACATTAACGCTTGGATCCTGACTGTGCATCACTGAGGGGAACAGATTAATATCAGTTTCGTGCTGAGTCAGATAACATTTATTTTAGAAAAGCCGGAGACCATATTCTGTGAAGGTCATGTTCATCTCTTTGGCGCCTTTGCGTAGAGCAGTGATCGCTACGAGTAACGTGGCTGAAAATCAATGCAGATAACAATGGAAGAGTTACGGATGGAATTCGTGGTACTCGGTCAAGCGATCAATCGGGTCTCCTTACCTCCTTCAGAAACCAGCGAGCCACCGAGAACGTAAAATGCCTGAAAAAAATTAAGGTAAATAATGCAGAATTAGTGAATGTATCAATGCGTTGTCTCCTACTGTTAGTTTGTGAAAATTATTTCAGTTCCTATTGTAAAAGTAATAATAGGGTAGTAAATACGGTAAAGCTACTAAGAATTTAGTATTTCTTTTTATCATAATCACAACGTGAGTAGGGGAAATCCCACAATTTAATATTAATAGAGCTTAATAATGTCCACGAGAGACAAATGACTCCTCACCCAATATAACTCTCCGACCGGTTCTTGCACTATCAGACCGTGAATTCCGTGGTAAACCGAAAGTCCGGTGCCGAAACAAAATATTCCGACTCCGCTTATTAGTGACGCGACGTAACGCATGTTCGTGTAACCGTACCTGCAAACGAAATGCCAAAGATGCTCATTAATTTATTTAATTAAAAAGCCATCGACTTTCAAACATGTTATTTGTAACAAACCTTCATTTCGACACTTGACCGCCTAGGATTTTATTTCTTTAAAAAATGCACGAGAATCTTAAATGATGTCCTACTTACGGATGATGCTCGTCAGCCTTTTGGATCGATTTATGGATTCCGTACGCCAGTATCAGCTGGTTAACCGTGTCTGCCAGCGAATGGATGGCTTCGGAAAACAAGCTATGAGACCCTGTGTACAACCACGCAATCAGCTTTAAGCAGAAGTTGCTCGCGTTACTGCGGGGAGAAAAAACAAGGCTGTTAATATGAAACGACCGTAAAATAGTGTCGAACATTCACCTACATGGCTATGGCTGTGAGAACAACTCTTCCTGATCCGTGCCAAATGGACTGTTTCTATGACAGGTTAAAAAAAAAAGATATAATTTAAAATGAACAATTTCTGGTTTTTCACGCAGCGTTGTTGCCGGAGATCAACTAACCTTGGCATCGGCTTCGGTGCCTGCCGCGTACTGATTCTGAAATTCTTTCAGAACCTGCTTAACCTGAAATATACCTGGATGTTTATCCAAAAAAACGGTAGGAATCAGTTTATGCGCACATCATCGCCGTATTTTCTTACGAGAAAAAAATGTTTTGGATATTCACTTTCTCTGTGTCTTCTGTCCTGTTCTTGCTTTTTCCTCTGTTCTCGTTGGAGGGCTTCTTGGCTTCCCCATACTTCCAATGCTCTTCGTACGAATCAAGTTCACAATTTTTAAATTAATACCAGGTGAGTCGTTTTCAGCGTTCGATTGAAGTGCCTCGTAATGATTATTTTCTTACCTCGCTTCTACGTCTTTTCTCAGGTAAACTGCCAAGGGTGGTTTGCTATCGTATGGACTTCTCCTGTATATCTTCCGTAGACCATCAAGATCGCTGAAATAGATCCAAGAAAAATCTTAGTGTGGGAAGTAAGTGATATCGGATAAAAGGGACATTTTCAAATAATATAAAAGTAAGGCAGAAAAATAAGGCTGGTTAACATTCTGCAGTTTTTCAAGGTTTGCAATAAAAATATTAATGAATAAAAAATCGCTAAATTGCTGACAAGTATTTTGCAGTAGATTACCAACATTTTACACCTAAAAAAAGGATGTATATTCGAAATATCCAAAACTTACAATAATTTGACCCTCACGCTAGTTAAATGCCATCAATTCGCAAACATTCATTGTGTTTCACAATCATAACGCGGAATTCTCATTGCTAAACTTGTGAAACCACAAGAAAAAAAAATTACATCTTCTTGCTCACAAATAATCTTCCTTTCCCTAAAATGCATACCAACCCAGGCGAAAACTTGTTCAACGTTATCACCTCGGTTTCAGAATATATTCGTTCATCGCTCTAAGCACAGTCACGAAGTTGCGATCGGTGGTCTTTTGAGTCACGTCAAACTTCTCGCGTTGTTTCTTAGACACTAATGATGAGGTAAAAGCAAATAACACTTAATTGTCAGAACTAAAAACAACTTTTAAATCAGATTAACAGGTCTCCTAGAACACACTTACCTTTTGGAGCCGGTACGTTTTCAATGAGTACAGTTTTCTTGATAGTTGAAATTGGTTCTGTTTCAATGGTTTGCTTCGTAGCTTCAACTTTGGCATCAGAGAGTTTGTCCGCTTCGATCGGAGGTGGTGGCTCGTCATTTCCCGACAACGAACTGAACAGAGCTCGGTTCAACTGACAGTGTTTGCACCAATGCGAGGATTCTCCGCTGCTGAAGAGGGACCTGAAGATGAGATGTCCAGATGATCCGGAAGTAGAAAAATTATGAGATGCGTAACCTAAATAAAAGAGGCCCGAGATAAGGGTGCATGGATTTAACAATTTACGTAAAACCATCCCATTAGAAATTAACATTTGTCGGTAAATGTCACCTCCAGGGTTGTAAGAATTGTGATAGCCAGAAATGCACGCTTTTGTTATCAGATTAGATCATTCTTTTGATCATTCATATTGACTTCTGGCATTCGAATGAACTGATAATGTTTGAAATGCACTTGGACGTGTCAAGCTAAAGGTCATGTTTCTTTTTGCAAACACCTAAAGTTTAATGGGTTTTAATGGGGGAATAAATTTATGATTTGGGCTAAATTTTCCTGTGAATAATTTTTAATGCTATGCAAAAATTAAGCTACACTTGCTAGCAAAGAAAAAACAGGCTCACATAAAGGTATTAAAAAATGCATTTTGTTCAGCAAGTAGATATCTAATTTATTGCTCATTCAACTGCTTCTAATTTAAAAAATTTCTCATGAATTTTTCAGGTGAAAAGCCCTGAAACAACAGTAAACCATTTGCACATTTTTATATACACCCTCGTATGTGTATATTCCATTTGCGATTTTTTTCAAATTGAATTTTGCAACTTAAATTTTACAAAAATGTACCGGAAGCCTGCAAGAAAATTGGTGCATGATAAAGCATTTCTGACACACATTTAGTATTAATTTTCAGGGTTAGGTTAGGGAACTCCTAAACAGTTTTGCAGAGAAACTTACTCAGTCCTGTTGAACTATAAAAATTTATAATTTCGTTTTCATTCTCAAGAGAAAAAAAACGCAATTTGGTCAAACAAACAGCTCAACGGTGCCCATTTCGTCCTACGTTTGTCATTCGCTGCCTTTGTACGAATTGACAGCTGACTCGCACTTACCAATACTGGTGTTTGGCATCCGTTGAATGTCACCGGCATTAATCTTCTTGGTCCTGATGATCGGATTCAAGCAGCAGAAGGCATAATTCACTCTCCGAAAGAGTACGGCGCTTGCCATTTCTGGTTCAACAGTCCAAGGTCTCGGGTGTGAATTTTAAGGAACCAATTGTAAAAGGCAGTTAAAACCCAAGCTTTCCGGGGAGATCAGCTCGCACGCTTCGCAACCCGTGGTGGAATTAACGCACTGGAATCCATTTGTGGTGTAAAATTGGTACGTAGGCCAACTGTCAAACAGATAGGCTATTCAGATTTAAATTCTTGAAATAAAAAATGTCCTGTACGGATTTACTCAAGTGTGGCTCAACGCGTGAATGTACGCAAATTAGCCATAATTTAGGCGTCTTTGAAGCACCAATTTCCGTCTGGAAACTTACTGGTGGCCTGCCGCAGTTATCTGAATTATTCAACAATTAATAAGAAATATATTTAAGCATTGAAAGATAACTTATCTAGCGATATCATCCATTTGTCACTTGTGCTACGTCTGATGCAGACGATTTCTTTCGGCCTTTGCCTGAAGCGCCGTTACTAAATTTCACATTCCATTGCCGCCATTTTTAAAGTTATTGACGTTCTGATTTGCGATTGATGTTTCGATTTCCAAATTTTGTGTTACCAAGTTCAGACTGAATTAAAAGAGTAATTTTGGGAGACAATTTGGGAAACGCTGACTGTCGGTAATGTAGTCATTTTTCTTATTTCGCTATTTATCATCACAGATCAAATGTATGGGATCAATAACCGAAATCGGATTCTGCGAGAAACCCAATAATTCTTTCCATATTATTCATTGATACAATGTTATGTATTTGTAAATCAATGAGAAAATGTAAAACTTACAATAATAAATAAATTGCTGCGTGAATTTTCGTTGAGCTAATGAGCAAAGTTTCTAATTTAAGATTCCATATTAGTTTTACAAGCCCGAAATGATGCCCACCGTGCCAAAATATTATTCCAGCAAAATGCATTAATTTTTTACTATTTATATTTGGTCGTCTACTACAGTCTGAGTTACGTTTTATAATCTGAAAATGGCCCTCTTATTAGTAAAAATAATTACAACTTGATAAAAAAAAACCTATTATTTCCAGAAGTCGCATTAGGTTTTTATTTTCAAATTTATTATTTTAATAAATAAATGGAGTGTTTAATTATAAAAAATAACTCGGACCCTAATGGACGTCCAGTTCTATGCAGGAAAAATTAATTCAGTAATTACAACAAGTAAAGTATTTGAAGCCAAAATGTGATATTTTTCTTTTGCATGATGGAGCATCCATT